>SDVV010001067.1:0-27220 GCA_016164225.1 Gammarus roeselii | reverse complement strand
TATTCAGTACAAAGTTTTGACAGTCTGATTACTGTATTCTTCCTGCTCAACTTTTAGGAGCATTCGAAACTGTTCGTCAGAACGTTTATATTTTTTCAAAATTTATTTTTTGCCTTGTCTCTTTCGTAGATAAGATACTTCAAGAACATCCTTAAGATCTTGTTTACCTAAATCAATTAATGGAATTTGTTTGTACCTTTGAGACGTCCATCTGAAGAGCTCACGACAGCGAAACGCGTCATGGATAAGAAATTTCAACTCATCTTCATTATTATTATTATTACCCCCCGATCTTCATCACGAAAATTCGTTTATATATATATGCCTGAGTAATTATATAATCTAGAAGAAAAGGCAGCTTGGCTGGAGGAAAGAATGCTCATGTTAACATCGGAAGGCTGTCGATCTGGTGAAGCTGCTCATCGTGATGCCTACCAAGTGGCTGCATCTGGCGTGATTATACATTATGTTCGCCTACTACCCTTCGCGAACAGTTGGATTCAGCGTTGGAGCCGACACCGCTGGACCTCGCGAGAAATTTCTGCATCAGATCATCCTACTCAAGCCAGAAGGCAACATCTACTTCTCGGGAACCGTTGAAGTGATCCTTGACCTTATGATTCTGTTCTACGTTAGTGTTAGATTGTTTGAGGTTGTTCGTGCCTGGAATCTTTATTGCCCCGGTGGAACGATGTACTGTTTCCCTCCTCTCTCCAGTGTACGTACTCTTCATTCGTCTCAACGTTCGAACTGTGTCGTCTGATCATCCTTCACAAAACGTAACCCTTTGACCACTTGAAAAGAGTTGTTAGGGATTGATATTAGTTTTTCCTACTGTTGTTACTGCGTAATAATTAGTTTAGCTTATGTACACGCTGGGTAGCTTAATTTGATTTGGGCCTCATTTCCACCAGAGCCTCAACGTAAGTCATAATAGGCTCCCCCGGTAGGGCTCGATGATCATTGATTCCAATAGGCTCGCACGCCTAGGTGTGCGAGGAAAAAACAAAACAACGTTAGAAATGAAGTGAAAATTTTAGCAATGTCAGACGCACGCTGGTGCGCAAAAGAAAAAACGCTTACTCGGAACGGACCTCCGCTTCCAATCCTTTTGAACTTAGAGAGTATATATACGCACCCTAGTGCGTACAGGTAGCATCGTCAAGGTTAGTACTAGGTCAGTGGCTACACGGGCAAATTCAGCTCAGACAGCAACGCAACACAATATTTACAGCTACGCGGTTCAATTGTTTAAATACAATTTATTCATTTAGGTAAGATAAAGACTCAGATGAACCGAAACGAATCCTCGCCTCCAACCCCTCAGAACCTCATGTAAACGTCCATACGCCAGTGCGCACAGATAGTATCGTCGGAATTGGTACAAGGTTCACGGCTACTCTGACTAAGCCAGCTCCGACAGCAACGCAACACAATGATTCCAGCTACGTCTATTTGATTTCAAGTACAACTTATTTAGTCGTGCAAGATAAAGACTCTGACAAAAAGAATCCCCGCCTCCAACCACTTGGAACTCCAAGAATTGGTACAAGGTCTATGGCTTCACGGGTTAGATTGACTCCAACCGCAACGCGTCACAAGGTTTTATAGCTGCACAATCCAGGTAAACCCCAGAAACTGCGTATGGTCCGTGCACGCGCAGCGAGCACAGACTGAAGAAACAATACCCACTCACAAAACCACCAACAGGAACTCCCGCACAAATACTCCAGCGTTATAATATTGTGAATCGTGAACAAGAAAGAGCAGGTTCGTCATGGGCAGGAAAACTTCTCAGATTATTGATTTCGCACTGATTGTTCAAGGGGATAGGGTGGGGGGGGGCATTGGTCCCTTGGGTCGCGAAAGAGCCCGATGAATCCCGGAGGGTGACCCATGTCCCCTGGGTCTTCCCGAGCTCCCCGAGACCCCTCGCCTCAGCTCATCTCGGTTTGTCTCGAATCATTTCGGCCAGTTTCGGCTCGTCGCGACCAACTCGACTCGCCTCAACATGTTTCGACTGATCTCGACGCACCTCGACCAGCCTCGACGCGACCCTCACCCCCTGCGCCAGCAATCCGCGGACTATAATGGTTAATTGTTATACTCATGCATCTCACAAACATTTTTCTGTGTATAGGTTTTACAGCACTGGGAGGGGGAAGCAGAGGTTCCAGGACTCAGAAGGGCTTCTAAAGGGTCCCACAGTTTCTCAAAAGGGTCCTGAAGGGTCTCAAGGGTGTCCCAAGGGGCTCCAGATAGGTCCAAGTGGATCTCCCCAAATCCACCTGGTCTTCCAAGTCCCCCGGGTTCCCAAAACCCCGGGTTCCCGAGTCCCGCGGGCCCCACGAAAACCTCCCCTCCCTGGGTCACCTTATCTCAACCAACCTCGATACATATAATAATAACCAATTTAAAATCTATCATCATGAGAAAAGGGCAGAGAAAATTAATAGAGCCCAAGCAAGAAGAAATAATAAAATACTAAAATATAGTGTTAATGATCTATAAAATGAATAATCATCCATCCACCCCAACAGTAACTGAGGTTGTTTATGTGGGTAGCCTTTCGTATAGCGTTTCTCTGTTCAGGTATTACGATGTAAGCCAGATTCTTTTTTCCATGTCGTTGGATGTCCTACGGTTTTCCTCCTAATTGCTGGGAGAATGATTTCATCATTTAAAATGGATTCGTTGTAGAGGCAACTTTGCTTGCTCCGCTATCTGTGAGCGTTATGAGGAAGTGTGTGGTTATTAGAAGTCGCTTCCTTTTCCCACCGGAGTCCCAACGCGAAATTAATGCAGACTGCCCCGAAGGGCAGTTGATGAGTTGGGTTCAACGTAGGTTTAGAGTAGGTTTAACGACGGTTCTGAGTAGGTTTAACGTAGATACAAAGTAGTCTTAACGTATATAGAGAATAGTAGAAGTAGTTTCTTCTGTTTTCTACCGGAGTTCTAACGTGTAGTCACCAAGTGCTTCCCCGTAGGACACGATGATCCGTTGATTCTGCACAGCTTCTGGCACGAAGTTAGGTTTAAGTTCAAATTGATACGCAGGGAGGAAAACGAGTTCAGGACCAGAGATGATTCAAACTTCGTTAGTTTCCCACGACTCCGTATAGTCCGGTGTGTTTTCCGGAAGGAATTAGTTTTACTCGGTATCTGTTTCTGTAAGCAAGCGTTGAAGGTTGCACGGGAGGGCTCAAGAAGGCTCGTCGGGCTGCTGCAAGGGCATCAAAATCTACAAGTAAGTGTTTCACGCTGATTGCCACAATGTGGCAACAGGGGCATGGTGGTGCGTCCGGTCCCATGTCTACGTCCATAAGGTGGCTGGGAGTTATCTACGTGTGTCATGTGCATAGACGGTTAATGAACACTATTAGAATACCTGGTGTCCCACTCTCTCACGGATGGTCTAACTGCAAGCATTTTTTGTCCACTCTGTTACCAAGAATCGTTCCATCGTGATGTTATACGCGAGTTGATGACTGCGAACCAGTCTCGGTAATGTATGGAAAATAATTGTTCCTGCTGGGTAGACACCCGTTTAGCGAGGGAATCTGCGCGCTCGTTTCCTCTCAATCTCCCGTGTCCAGGGATCCAACAGAACTCGACCGCTTGGCCCGTCTCGGACATCGTGAATAGGTCGTGTAGCATTTTTCTAAGGGCAGGGTGATCAAAGTGCAGAGATTTCAGCTGGGTGAGAACACTCAGACTGTCTGAAAACATCACATATATGGGGAGGCAGTCACTTTTTGCAATGGAGATGGCCAATTCAAGTGCGTGCAGCTCTACAGAAATTACATAGGCCTCTTAAGGTAGGGTGGCCGAACGCGAGGTCCTTTGCCTACGGCGGCAGCTCTCACTCCGTCCGATGTTTTGGAGCCGTCAGTGTATATATGGCGGTGCTCAGAATACTGTTCATCAAGTAGTGGCGAGAATTCTCTGCGGTACGTGTTGGTTGGGGTTGTTGCTTTGGAATAAGTTTGCGAATCTAGGTTTACCATTGGTGGGCTGATCATCCACGTTGGTGTGTTGATTTGTAGGATTCGATAGGAGAATGAAGGCTTGGTTGCTTTGCGACTCATGTTCAGAGAGGTCAGTAAGTTGTCCACACGTAGAGGAAAGAGTGGGCATATGTTCTACTTAGCCGCAAAGATGTGTTTATCGAGAATGTTAGTGACGTCACCGATTGCTGGGCTATTGATGTAGCTCCTTGTCTTTAATTAGTGTTGTAGAGAGGAAGCTCGTTAGCAAGCACGTTCAGGGATGCGATGGATGTGGAACGGAACGCACCGGTTGTGATACGCAAGGCGTTATTTACAACGACGGAGAGGTTCAAGGGTGGTTTTGGCTGCTGAACCGTAAACAATTGTTCCATAGTCAATGCGCGAGCGTATTATTGTTCTGAATAACGTCATGCCGGTGTCCATATTGGTTCCGAATTTCAAAGATGTTACAGAGAGGATAAGTCCGGTTACTTTTTTGCAGATAGTCTCCAGGGCTGTAATACGAAGTCTCCATGTGAGTTTAGGGTCCCACACAAGACAGAGGAATTTTATGGATTCCTCGTATACTAGCGGAGTGTTGTTCAGCGTTAGCGCTGGTTTTAGGTGTAAGCCGGGCACACGAGTAAAGTGCAAGCTTTTAGTTTTGGAGGGCGAAAATCTAAATTCGTTTAAGGCGGCCCAGTTCCCGACTAAGCTTAGACATTTTTGGAGTTCCTGTTGAATTGTTAAGAGGCTAGGGTGCCTGTAGCTTATTTGTTAGTCGTCCACGTATAGTGATGAAAGCAATCTTCCGTCGCGCGGGAGAATGTCTGCTATCTGGTCGATTTTGAGTATAAAAAGAGTGACACTGAGGACGCTTCCTTGGGTGACGCAAATTTCTTGCGGATAGGATGATGACAAGGTGTCGCCGACCTTAATCCTGAAGGTGCGGTTATGCAAGAATTGATAGATGTAACGTGGTAAGTGGCCCCTCAGCCCTTTGCGGTGGAGATCCATCATGATGCCATATTTCCAGGTAGTATCGTATGCTTTTTCCACTTCAGAAAATATGAAAAACATGTGTTCTCCTCGGACAAATGCCTGTCTAATGTCAGATTCCAGACTTATAAGGTCGTAGAGTGCGCTTGCGGCAAATAAACACTGGATGCTGTTCAGGGCTGCATGCACATCAAGGTAGTCGAAAAGGCGTGTGTTCATCATTCTTTCTATGGTCTTGCTGAAGATGCTGCCAAGGGCGATGGGGCTGTAGTTATGTGGGGCACCGTGTAATTTCCCGATTTTGGGTATTGGGATAATTATCGATTCTCGCCATTAATCGGGAAAAAAAAAGAATTTGAATGCAGAGTGTTGAACACTTTCAAAGAGTGCTCGCGGGCGCCATCTGGGAGATTCTCGATCATGTTGATGTGTACCCGGTCTGGCCTAGGTGAAGTTTCACTCGTATGATCTAGGGCGCTCAGTAGTTCGTGGAGGGAGAAAGTTTTGTTGTAGGCCTCCTCCTCATTTCTAGAAGTAAAATCAAGATGTTCACTTTCTCCCAAGTCCTTCTTCCGTTGGAAAGCAGCCGTGTAGTTTGTTGATGGTGAACTAGTTTATTTGCGCTCTCCGCGTGGGAAGAAAAAGTTCTTCCTCCATCTGAAAGGATGTTAATAGGTCGCTCGATTTTCCTTGAATACGTCGAATTTTTTCCCACACCTGGAGAGGGGGTGTTATGATTTAATTAATAATGTTGACTAATCGAGCCAGGCTTTCACGTTTATTCTCCACTCAAAGTTTTCGGTATACAGCAGGTGCCCTTTTCCATGCTACTATGTTCCAGGGAGACAGTGTGCGTCGGTAGGCATGGTATAGCATTGCTCGCTTATATCTTGCTTCTTGCACGCACCTCACGGCCCCACCGTGGTTTCGGAAAGAAGGTTGAAGGAGCATATTGGGGAATGCTCGTCTCTGCTGCAGCTTGAAACTTTTCGCATAGTTGGGCAACGGAGTCGTGTTCCGGAATGTTTGCGGGGATGCCGTCCATATCGCTCCACGTGATGTGTGCTGAGTATTCCACCCAGCTGGCTTACAGGTAATCGAATCGAAGTTCTTGCGGAGCAAGGTTTCTTGGTTGGTTGGTAAGATGCGATATGATGACTGGGTTAGGGTCGCTGTTGTGTGTTGAATGCAAAACTCCCCAAACGAGTTTGGGTGCCAGAGTGATGGAGCATACGGATAAATCGATGAGAGTTTCACTTTCGGGGGGGGATTCGGGTGAGTTGTCAGTCATTGAGAAGGACCAGGTTGCGAGTGTTTATGGTGTTAGCCATTATCACTCGCCTGGGATCTGCTCTCACGCATCCCCATGTTTTATAGAAGCTGTTGAAGTCTCCAAGGTGGAATATTGGCGAGGGCAGATGGCTTAGCAATCCGGTCATTAATGCTTTCGAGAGGTCATGGCTTCATGATGCGTAGATTGATACCACTGTTATTAACCTTGAGACGTGTATCTTTATGGCGATAGCTTGGAGTTCTGTCCTCAAAGGAAGGGGGAGGCGAGGTACAATTTGGTGGATCATAAGTGCCACTCCGCCGTGAGCAGTTGCGTTGCTGTGGCCGTCGTGGCGGTGTATGATACATTGGGTGATTCTGAAGGTGGCGGTCTCTCGGAGTTTTGATCTTTTTGAGCCCTATCACCAAACACTTATGGGTGGCGATAAAGGATAGTAATTAGTCTTTCTTGTTTCTGAGTCCCTGGCAGTTCCACTGGAGTATTTTGGTGTTCATTTTGAAGGCTGTTCGCACTTTGATCTTAGTGATCCAGAGTGGTTGCGTGATTTGCTGGCTCTTTTGTGGTGCTCGCGTTTTTGAGTTTTCCCAGGGGTTCCGGGTCGGGATTGTTCACGGGAGTGTCTGCCTCCGTTGGAAGGTGGTCTGTTGTGGTTGCTGCAATCGCGGCTGCAAGCACTATTATGGGAGGGCAAGGGGGAGGGCTCTTTGTCTTTGCTTTGTGAGCAAATTCGCTCTTCTTCTGTGGTAGCCTTTTGTATCTGCGTGGGTGGTTGTGTGGAGTGCGAGGTATTTGGGCCAGGTACGATGACTGGTTGTACAGAGGTCTCTCGTATGAGTTTTTAGAGTTGAGCGCCGTGAGCATGGCCGTGATCGTTCTCGCTGGTAGCGTGTTCGTGAGTCGAGTTTACTAACGGGGGATCGTGTCCCTCGTAGTGGTTTTCTACGAATGGAGCCGCATTTGAGACAGATGGAGGTAGTTCTGGATTTTTGTCCTGTCGGGCCGTTATTGGAGAGTTGTTACTGATCTTATAGCACAGTGGCGCCTGGGTATCGGAGGTTTCTTCATCTCTTTGCATTTTCGTTTTTATAGTAGTGAGCCTTGCTGCGTGGTCGACTGCGGAGGATGCATACATCTCATCGTCGTCCTGGTCTCTACATGAATAATTTCTAGGACTGTGCGTATCTGGTACGAGGACGGTCGCTGGGCTGAGTGAGGAAGCACTGCAGCCAGGGAGAAGTGTTGGAGTCTTATTACGATGTTGTTCCGATGATGTGTGGATGTTGTCGCGGGAGTTAGGTTGGATTGTCGACCTGGCATAATAGAGGCGGCTTGGGTTATCGTCTGTTCAAATTTGGATGGCTTGTTTCCGTGTAACTCTTCATTCGTCTTGTGTGATGGTTATTTCTTTTTGGTCCATGTGTACTGGGCAGTTGCGGTCGCCTGCCTTCTGGTAGCATAGGCAGTGGTAGTATTTAAGGTAGCGGGCTGCGCTGTCTTTTCTGTCGTGCTCGCCAGCGCACGTCTTGCAACGTTGGGGTGTATGGGGCTGGCAGTATGCGATGACGTTGCCGTATTCAAGGCATTTTTTGCACATTAGAGGCCATGTTGCAACTATGTAGGCTTTGGTTCTTCCTTGTTCACCCGGGATTACTATGACGTCCGGTGCGTCGTGTCCTGGTAAGGTAATTTGGTATGCGGTAGGACTTGCTTTACGGGATTTTATCCATGCTGCTTGACGGACTTCGCTACCTCCGTAATCTTCAGCCAGACCTTCAGCGAAAGCACTGAGGTCTGTTGTAGGCGTGTAACGGAAGGTGTATATAATTCGTTTGGCATCGTCGAAGGACCGATGTGTTTCAACTGTAGCTCTAAGTTTGTGTAAGTGGGTTCTCTTTTGTGTAGGGTTACTTTGTTCACGTTCTACGACGTAGGCCAGATATTTCTTTCCCTGTCGTTGAATTTCTTTCGGTTTACCTCCAAGTTGTTCGGTAAGTGACTACATCATTATAAATGGATTAGTTGAAAAGGCAACTTTGCTTGCACCACTTTCGTTGAACGTTATGAGGAAGTAGGTGGAAAATGGTGCCGGTTCTTTTCCTCTGGGTAGGAGGGTTATTCTGGGAAGAGAGCATAGAGACTACAGCCTCTCGTCTCCCGACCCCGTGATCTATCTGGTATTGGAGGATCGCTCTCTCCGCCCCCTCCTTTGGGCAATCTCTACGTCCGGTGGAGTGTACGTCTACTTTTCAGAAAAAAATTGTTGTTCTTTGGACTGGCACGACTGGGATCTTCCCGTTTGTCATGGTTGTCCCGGGAGCAGTATGAGCATCTATGCTAACCATTACAGTTTCCTCTCGTGTGTTCGTATTTCTGACATTTATAACATCGCATCGGACGCCTCTCAAATGGTGTAACCTTGGTTTTGCTGGCGCAGAAGGGAATGTCCAGACAATTTAGGTGGAGTAGAGCAGTTGAATTTTGTATTAGGGCTGTGGTAGTCTCTCTCCTTGGTGTGATCTTTGTTGCGATTTTTGCTTCGACAACGCAGGCTTCGTATTGAACCATTCCAGTGATGTAGTTCTCGATTTCCTCCTTCGGGATATCTTCACCGTAAATCTAACTTGATTTTGTAGAGAAAGTCGAGTGTGGCACTATTTTGCTTGGCTTTTCACAGTCTAGTTTTGGAGCGAATCGTGTCACTTTGAAGTTTTGTGTCTACTCTGATGGTGGTGATACGCTGGTGGTGACGCTCAGGACTGGGAGGCCAGTGGAAGAGCCCAGCTCTTTTCACACACAGAGTGTAAGGACAAATATCCGGTCTGTCGTTGACGTCGAACGTGATCTTCAGGTGTTCGGGAAAGGTGGCATGACTATTGTTGTACAAGTTGTGTTCATTGCATGGCGTGTATAGCTTCCTCCTTACACCCCTCGGAGTTGGGTCGGGGTTTTTGTGGGGTGGAGAGTTGTCGAAGTTGTCGTCGTTCGTAGAGGAAGAGGTACTCGCGTAATTTGCATTTTTTTTCAGTTTGTTGGTTTTTTACCAGTAGTAGTAGTAGCTTCTGTTTTCCACCGGAGTCAACGCGAAGTTAATGCAGACTCCCCTGCAGAGCAACCGAAGAGTGGCCAAGTAGGTGCAGCGCAAATCACGAGCAGGTTCAACGCAGACTCCGAACAGGTCCAACGTAGATTCCGAGTAGGCTCAACGTAGGTTCCGAGTAGGTCCGACGTAGATACAGAGCAGGTTCAACGTAGATGCAGAGTAGGTTTAACAAGGATACTGAGAAGGCTTAACAAGAATACAGAGTAGGTGTACCGCAGAGATCGAGTGGGTTTAACGTAGGTTAGATACCGATTAGGATTCACATAGATACCAAGTTGGTTAAACGTAAATACAGAGTAGGTTTAACGTAGGGTGGTAGTAGTCGCTTCTGTTTTCCACCGGAGTACAAATGCGAAGTTAATGCAGACCCCCCGTATAGTAATTGAATTTTGATTTGATTTGATTTGGGCCTCATTTCCACCAGAGCCTCAACGTGAGTCATAATAGGCTCCCCCGTAGGGCGCGACCGTCGTTGACTCAGGTAAGTTTGCATGCCCTCGCGTGCGAAAATAGTAGTTTTGTCAAGATGAAGTCCGTACATATTTCAATTGTGGCATATTCGCGTACTAGCGCGTACGAGAGGGTAACGAGTTAATGAATATCTCCGTAAAATGGGTTGTTATTTCTGTGCGTAATGGGGTGGAGGGACCACCTCATTTGCACTGGTGTTTCAGGTTTAGACAGCTTCGTATAGTCCGGTGTGTTTTCCGAAAGCGATAAGCTTTTCACGGTATGTCGGGTCCGTGAGTAGGCTTTGTAGGTTGCACGGGGGATCTAGGAACGCTCGTCGGGCTGCCGCGAGTGCGCTGCAATCCATCAGTAAGTGTTTCACGCTGATATCCACTTGGTGGCAACAGGAACAAGGTGGCGCGTTTGGTCCTATGTCGACATCCATCAGGTGGTTGTGAGTTATCCACGTGTGTCCCGTGCACAAGCGGTTGATGAACACTTGGTCTTTTCTGTTGGTGAAATTTGTTTCCCATTCTTCGACTGAGGGTTTGACTGAAAGCATTTTTTGTCCACTCTGCTGCCACATTTCATCCCATCGGGATGTTACATGAGAGTTGATGATAGGGAACCAGTCCCGGTAAAGTATTGCAAAAAATTGTTCTTGGTGAGTAGATGCCAGTTTAGCAAGCCTGACCCGTCTCGGGTCATCACAAAGAGATCGTGCTGCATCTTACGTAGAACAGGATGTTCATAGTGCAGTGTTTTAAGCTGGGGGGGACACTCAGACTGTCTGAGAATACGACGTATATGGGGAAGCGATGTGTTTTTGCGATAGAGACGGCTAGTTCGAGTGCGCGAAGCTCCGCAGAGAACACGGAGGCCTCTTGTGGGAGGGTGGCCGAGAGTGGGGTGTCCCCGCACACAGCGGCGGCTCCCACTCCGTCCGCGGTTTTGGAGCCGTCAGTGTATATGTGGCGGTGCTCTAAATATTCTTCCTCGAGTTGTCATAGGAATTCCTGTACGAGTTGGTTGGAGTAGTTGCTTTAGGGTAGATTTGAAGGTCTAGGTTGACCGGTGGTAGGTTGATCATCCATGCTGGTGAGTTAATTTAAAGGATTCGGTAGGAAAATAAAGGCTTAACAGCTTTTCGATTAATGTTGAGCGAGGTCAGCAGGTTGTCCACACGTAGGGAAAACGGTGGGCATACATCCTTTCTAGCCGCAAAAAGCCGCTTATCAAATATGTTAGTGATGTAGCTGATTGCTGGGTTGTTGATAAGACTTCTAGTCTTAAAGTAGTATTGTAGCGAAAGTTTGTATCGCCGGAGCGGAACTGGGAGTTCGTTACCGAGCACGTTAAGTGATTCGATTGGAGTGGAGCGGAACGCGACGGTTGTGATACTCAAAGCATTGTTTGCGATGGTGGCGAGAGGGTCGAGAGTAGTTTTGGCTGCAGATCCGTAGACAACGGCTCCGTAGTCCATGCGCGATCGTATTATTGCTCTGAACAACGTCATTCCGGTGTTCATGTCGGCACCGAACTTCAGGGATGTTACCGATTGGATAAGTCTCGTCGACCTTTTGCATAGAGTCACCAGGGCTGCAATGTGGGGTCGCCACGTGAGTTTAGGATCCCACACAAGACCCAGGAATCTGATCGTTTCTTCGTAGACTAGGTGTGTTGTGCAGCGTTAGGGCTGGTTTCAGGTGTAAGCCGGGCACAAGGGTAAAGTGCATGCTTTTAGTTTTAGATGGCGAGAATCGGAATCAGTTTAGGGAAGCCCAGTTCCCGACTAGGTTTAGGCACTTCTGGAGTTCATGTTGGATTGTTATGAGGCTGGGGTGTCTGTAGCTTATTTGTAGGTCGTCCACGTATAGCGATGAGAGCAGTCTTCCGTCTCTGGGAAGAATGTCGGCTTACTGATCGATTTTGAGGATAAAAAGAGTGACACTGGGGACGCTTCCCTGAGGAACGCCCATTTCTTGCGGCTATGACGGAGACTGAGTGTCGCCGACCTTGACCCTGAAGGTGCGATTTTGTAGAAATTGGTGGATGAAAAGTGGTAGCCGACCTCTCAAACCTTTACGGTAGAGATCCTTCATGATCCCGTATTTCCACGTAGTGTCGTATGCTTTTTCAACGTCGAAAAAAATGGAAACCACATGTGCTCTTCGGACGAAGGCCTGTCTAATGTCTAATGTCTTACAACCACCGCACTTGATGTTGTTAAGGCCTGCATGCATTTCAAAGTAGTCGACTAGGCGTGAGTTTGTCCTTCTTTCCATGGTCTTACAAAGGACGCTAGTGAGGGCAATGGGACGATAGTTATGTGGGTCGCCGTGACATTTTCTGGGTTTGGGTATCGGGATAATCACGGATTCCCGTCCTTGGTTGGGAAAGAATGAATTTGAATACAGCGTATTGAACACATTTAGTAGGTGCTGGAGAGCGTTGTCAGGAAGGTGTTTGATCATGTTGATTTGCACTCGGTCCGGCCCGGGTGAGGCTTCACGAGTGTGGTCAATTGCATATTGTAGTTCATTGATGGAGAAAACTTCGTTGTAGAATTCTTCATTTGTGGAAGTGAAGCCGATATGCTCACTTTCTCTTAGGATCTTTTCCTGTTGGAAAGAAGCCGTATAATTTGTTGATTGTGATATTTGGCCGATAGTCTGAGCTAGTTTGTCCGCGATGTCCGCGTATGAAGAATAGACTGTGTCTCCGTCCGACAGTATGTGGATAGGTCGTTCGGGGCGACCTTGGATACGTCTGATTTTTTACCACACTTGCGAAAGAGGGGTGTTCCGATTGATTGTATTAACTAGTTGGGTCCAGCTTTCTCGCTTCTTCTCCAAGCTAAGTTTGCGTAACACGGCAGCTTCCCTTTTCCAGACAACTTGGTTCCTGGGGGAACGTGCGCGGCGGAAGGCCTCGCACATCCTGCCACGCCGATCTCTTGCTTCTTGTACCTCCGGGCACCACCAAGGTTTTGGGAAAAAGGTTGAGGGTACATATTGGGGAATGCATGCAGTAGCTGCACTTCGGAATTTTTCGTATAGATGTATGATGAGGTCGTGCTCTGAAATGTCTTCGGGAAGGCCCTCCACATCGCCCTATGCGACATGTGTCGAGTATTCCTCCCAGCTGGCTTTCCGGTAGTTGAATCGAAGTTCTTGTGTGTTAGGATTGTTTGGCCGGTTAGTAAGGAGCGATATGATCACTGGGTTGTGATCACTGCCATGTGTTGAAGGCAGAACTCCCCAAACGAGTTAGGGAGCTAAAGTAGGGGAAGAGATTGATAAATCGATGGCGGTTTCACTTTCGAGGGTGATCCGTGGGGGTTGCCCGTCGTTAAGAAGGACCAGGTTGTGAGTGTCTATGGTGTTGGCCATTATCACTCCTCTGGGGTCTGTTCTCACACATCCCCACACTTCGTGGTAGCTATTGAAGTCTCCAAGGAGAAGTACGGGATGATGCAGTTGGTTAAGCAGATCGGTAATTAGTGCCTCAGTGAGGTCGTGGTTACGTGACGAGTAGATAGATACCAACGCAATAGGTCTTGAGATACATATCTTTACTGAGACAGCTTGGAGTTCTGTTCTCAGAGGAAGGAGGTGGTGAGGTATGCTTTGATGGATCATAAGTGCCAGTCCGCCGTGTGCAGTCACAATATTGTGACCTTCGCGACGGTGTATGACGTATTGAGGGATAGAAAAGGTGGCTGTGTCGCGGAGTTTGATCTCCTGAAGGCCTACCACCAAAGGTTTATGGGTGGAGATTAGAGATGGTAATTCATCTATCTTGCTTCTAAGTCCCTGGCTATTCCACTGAAGTATTGTGCAGTTGTTCATTTCGAGTTTGTTTCACCCCAGATTTTGGTGGTCTGGAGCGGTCTCGTGGTTTGTAGGAACTTTCGTGGTGCTCTTGACTATGAGGCGCAGGTGTCCTAGATCGAGAGCGTTCGCATGAGCGTCCGCTTTCTGTAGAACACGATCTCCTTGACTCACTGCGTTCTCGGCTGTGAGTGCTCTTGTAGGAGGAAGAGGATGAGGGAGTACGATCTTTGTGTTTGCATCTTGAACGAGCGCGTTTCTCTTCTATGGAGGGTTATTTAAACATCATGATGGGCTGAGTAATAGTCGTTGAGATATTTGAGTCAAGTGCGTTGCATGGTAGATCAGTATTCTGGGGTATCCGTTCTTCGTTGAAGATTTTCAAGGCGTCCTCGCGCAAGCGATAGTCGTTCTCAGTTGTGAGATATTCTGGTGTTGGGCATGTTAGCTGAGGGTTGTATACCTCACTTTGGTTTTCGCTGGGTGCAGTTGCAGTTAGGACGGTCAGAAGTCGTTCAACACTCTGATCGAGGCGAGCTGTGGTTTGTGGGGTGCTACTATCTTTTTGTTTCGTGGTGAGAGGGTGTCGCATATCCCGCGGTCGTCGTCGGAGGAGTCATAGTCTCTTGGCCTTTTGCTTTTCGGGTTCTTGGACTTCTCCTCTTAGTCGACCGAGGCAGCATCCATCGCAGTTCTTTCCTGGGCACTGGTGGATTCGTTGCTTGGGGCGCCCGCCTCTACTACGAGGGCGGTCACTGGGCTGGTTGTGGTTTTGTTAGTACTGGAGAGGGATTTTGGGGTCATGGTAGTAGGTTGTATTAACTGTAGACAAATATTGTCTGTTGGGGTAAACTTAGTTGTAGATTTAACTGCTTTGGCGTAATTTAAATTACGTCAGTTTGGGTTTTCGTCATAAAAGATTTGGATGGCTAGTATTCGTGTGACTCTGCGGTCATTTTGTATGATTGTCATTGCTTTTTGGTTCATCTGCTTTGGGCAGTCGCGGTAACCTGCCTCATGGAGGCATGAGCAGTGGTAGCATTTAGGTTGGTGAGCTGTGCTGTCCTTTCATTCATGCTCGCTGGCGCACCTTTTACAGCGTTGGGGTATGTATGGTTTGCAGTATTTGATGACGTTGCCGTATTCCAGGCATTTTTTGCACATAGCATGCCATGTCGCCACTGGGTAAGTTTTTGTTTTTCCCTGTTCGCCCGAGATTTCTATAAATTCTGGTGTGTCACGTCCTGGGAAAGTGATTTGGTACGCGGTGGTGTGGATGTTTCGTGGTTAAATCCATTATGCTAGGGAAACGTTGGTGATTCCATAATCCTTTGCTAAGCCTGCTGCAAAAGCCATTAGGTCAGTTTTGGGAGAGTAGTTGGAAGTTTATGTAATTCGTCTTGTAGCATTGAAGAACGGATGTACTTCGACAGCTACCATGTGTTTGTCTATTTTGTTAATGCTTTGTATAGCGTTACTTTGCTCAATATTAACCACGTGGGCCACATACTTCTTGCCCTGTCGGTTCATTTTTATCGGTCTGCCTCCCAGTTGTTTGGAAAGCGAGTTCATCGTGGCGAATGGGTTCATTGAAGGGGCAACTTTGTTTGAACCACTATCTACAAGCTTAATGAGGAAGTGGGTAGGGAATGATGCTGATTTCTCCTGGGTGGGAGGGTCAGCTTGGGGGGAGCGAATCGCGGTCGCAGCCTCTCGTCGCCGGACTTTGTGCTCAGTTTGGTATTGCAGGATCTCTTTCAGTCTTGTCCTGGGGGCAGTCTTCGTGTCCCGTAGGGTAGCCGTTTACTTTGCAGTAAAGGCAAAGAGGTTTTTCGGATGGGCACGACAAGGGATCGTCTCGCATATCGTGGTCGTCCTGGGAGCAGTGCGAGCATCTTTTTTTTCCGTTACAATTTTGGCTCGTGTGTCTGTATTTCTGGCATTTATAGCATCGCATCGGACGTCTTTCGAAGGGTGTAACCTTGGTTTTGGCGTCAAAGAAAGGTTTGTCTATGTAGTTAGGTGGGGTGGGGCAATTGAATGTTAGCAGAAGGGCCGTGGTGGCGTTTCTTCTTGGTTTGATTTTTGGTGCGATTTTCGCTTCCACTATACATTCCTCTCATTGAACGAGTCCGGTGATGAATTCGTCGACTTCATCACTCAGGAGATCCTCTATGTAAATCAGGCCTGAACTCATGGAAAAAATTGGGTGTGGCATGATTTTGCAAGGTTTTTTGCATATTCTGTTTTTGGAGAGTATAGTGTCACTTTGAAATTTTGTGTCTACTTTAATGGTAAAGCTATCGTCACCACTGGCGGCGATGTTGAGAATTGGACGGCCAGTCATGGAGCCCAGTTCTTCTCGTAGGTCATATGGGCAAATATCCGGTCTGTCATTGACATCAAATGTCATTTTCAAGTGTCCGGGGAATTTAGGGCCGCTGTTAAATAGGTTGTGGTCATCAAATCGTGTGTATTGTCTTCTCTTTGTGTTTTTTAGTGTTCTGGCATTACGAGTTTCGGCTGGGAGGAGAGCGATGTTATCGGAAAGGGCAGAGGAGGAAACACACGAACGGGTTACGGGTTCCCTGGCCTCTATCCTCTCCATCAGCTCCTCCAATCGGGCATTCATAGTTGCACAAAGGTTCTCGAGTTTAGTGAGACGTTCGCAGACTTCACTGGAGGGCGCCGGGCAGTCCTCTTTCTCAAGCTCGGGAAGGCCTATCATTTTGCATATCTTGCCCAGGGTATTCTCCATTCCAGTTATATTCGCATCCAGCTTCGAGACGCGTTCATTTGTGTCATCGATTACGACCTTAGTCAGGTCTCCTGTCGATGAAAAACTTCTTAGGGGCTCGTCTTTCTTTCTTGCAGACTTGTTTGAGTGCGGCGCTCTGGAGGGGCCGTCAGCCCCTCTCCGATAGGGCATGGTCCTGCCCATGGTTTGGTCCCCGGCTTCTACCCGGGGTTCTGGATAATGAAGGTGGGGCCTTTTACTTTTATTTCTGTTGTATATACGAATATATACACTAACTTAAATGCTCTTAAAACTTACCTTAAATCTAGTTTTTTTTTTGCAACAATTTTTTGGTTTATTTGCACCCTTTTTTTTACCGAATCTTGTGTTGCTTTTTTCAATTTCAATTAGTTTCGATTCTCAATTCACGAACCCCGGTGTCAGTGGGGGGCTCAACTCTTTGGGCACCTAGGGGGGATGTAGCTACAAACTGAATACAGGGACGGTGGAGGGATTTTCTAACTCAAAACGTATTTACACAAAGGGACAAAATAAAGTTAGTGGATAACGAGGACACCACGGGAAGGCGGGTGAGCCTGGGATACCCCTAGGAGGTATGCCTCTGAGGTGCCTTATTGCTCTCGCTTCAAAGAGATGATAGTCGATCTCTCCAATTTAGTAGAAAACTTCAACTTTTACGAGACGATACTCGGTCTCGGAGCGATATTCGGCTTAGAGCGGTGACCGGCTCTTATTTTGTTACAGCAAAAAAGTTCCTATACCTGGAAACTTGTAAACTTTGGAGCTTAGACGCGAAGAACAGTATGCGATGTTAATTTCAAACTCAGTTAGTTGTCCGTCATTGGTTACGATAATGCCTCTGCGCAAAGCTAGAAAATGAAGAGTGGCAGAGTGGGTGCAACGTAGATCACGAGTAGGTTCAACGTAGATTGAGTAGGTTCACCGTAGATTCACAGTAGGTTCAACGTAGATTCTAAGTAGATTTAGTGTAGATACCGAGTAGGTATAACATAAGTACAGAATAGGTTTAACGTAGATATAGAGTAGGTTTAACGTAGATAAAGAGTAGGTTTAGCGCAGGTTCCGGGTAGGTTTAACGTAGTTGGAGCAGCAGCTGCTTCCGCGTTCCACCGGAGCCCCAACCCGAAAACGCCGCTCGCCACCCTGCAGGGCCCCCGCGGGCGTCCAACGCGACACAATTATATAACTAACATAAAATATATCACTATGAAAAAAGCGCACAGATAAATAATAGAGCCCACAAAATAAGAAATAAAATAATACTAACAAAGTGTTAATGATCTATAAAATGAATAATCATCCGTTCACACAAAGGTTCTTTACTAGTTCGTGGATATGGAGAAAAATTGCCTCGACATGGTTCTAGAGCCTCGTTAGATTGTCGTCAATTGTGCTGGGTTCTGCGGCGAAAACTTCTGCTTCCAGCTCAGAGAGGCCCGTCGCTTGGCTTAGTAGATTCCTGATTTCCTGGACGTTCCTGGTTATCTGGTCGATGCGGTCGTCTCTCCGGTTGTCTTAGGCTGAGGTGGTGCTGGTCATCTTGGAGAGGCTGACGTTCTTGGCAGTTGACATCTTGGTTGTCATCGCTCTGGAGGGGATGCTGGTTCCTCCTGAACGGGCTTCTTTCTACTCCCATCGGCCCCCTGGTTCGCGCCTGGTGCCACTGAGCTCACTTTGGAGGCCTCTTGACCGGTTTTACCAATGTTAAGCTACTTTACATTTAAAATATTACAAACAATGCAAGCAAACGTGCGGTTTAAGGTCCCAGCACAAACTAAGGACCAGCCTGTGTTAAATAGGGGGTTCTCGGTAGGTGTTTAGCTAAGGGCGTATACGAATGTCATTTCACGTATAGTGTATGGACAGATGTCCATCCTGTTCGTGGCATCAAAGGCGATTTTCAAGTGTTCTGGAGAGTTAGGGCAGTTACATTAGATTGTTTTAGTCTAATCGATAGGATTGCTCCATTATTGTATTCTTGGGAGTGCGAATGGAGAGGTTTTTTGGGATTGAGAGTCATTGAGGTTGTCATCGGAGGTAGAGGTAGAGGCCCATGAGTAGGTAGTGGACTTCTTGACTTGTCGATTTTCCTTTCGTCCGCCACTTTGAAGAGCAACAATTTTAACATAATTCTCGAGTTATGTTAGACGTTCATCGGTTGTACTCAGACTTGCGGTGAAGTTTTCGGATCATGCTCCGAAGAGCCAGCCGCTTGATTTAGTTTGTTTTGCATTTTGTGCACGTTTCTGGTTAACTTCATAAAACGGTCATTGGTTCGGTAGTCTTTGGCCGAGATGGCGCTATCAGTTTCGGGGAGGCTTGCGTTCTTGGCTAAAGGAATCCTGGCCGTCACCACTTGGGATGAGCTGTTGGCACCACTCGTGTTGGCTTTGTTTCTTCCTGAGGTCTGGAACCTTAGTGGCCTCTTGACCAGTCTTATCGAATCTACCGTTAACGCTACAGCAACAAATTGTAGGCCAACTACCGTGCGCTCCAAGGTCCCAGCACAAATAAGGGACCAGACTGTTCTGAATAGATTGTTCTCTACTAAGGTCAGTAAGCAATGGGCATGGATATCCATCGAACTTGCTCACACTCAGTATAAGATTCCATGTTTTATAACAGCGACGACGATGTTCGCTGTAACCAAATAATCATTTCGGCATACATTCAAAGTTGTATTTGACTACACATTGTTGAAAAGTATACAACATACACAACTTGAACTTTATAAACAGATAAAGGCACATTTTTGTACGAAGGCTTTGAACATCTCCTTTTATAAGCCTTACATATTTTTGAAGCTTCAATTCATTGACCTTAGCCAGATCAGGTGCGTAGCCAGGATTTCCCCGGGGGCGGATTTGCCATTGAAGGTACTGTTAAGAAACCAAACTCCTCAGACCTTTCCAATTCATTTCTTATATTTCCGAACCTCGAGGGGGAAAAATAGCCACAGCTTCTCCTCGCTGGCAAAGCCTCAGAGTCGGTTAACATAAAAATCAAATTAATGAACATCTAACAGATAGGTCTAAGGAACCGTTATTTTGATTCACAAGACGGTAAATATTAAACTCTGGAAAGTAAGTCTACAAACATTATTAATCATAGAAACAATGTACTTTTTCGTGCGCCTCACAACCATCACCCCTTGACATGACCATGCGCAGGCAACTAAACAGAACTATGTTTGTATTGTGGATTTTGCTAAGTTAGGTCAATAATTCAGACCTATGATTTAAAACAAGTTATGTGTTAAAAAAATTCACTAATAACTATACATTACTTCAGTTTTTTAATGCTTCACAGTAGCCCTATCAATTTTGCAGTTTGATATGTCAATTCGGAGTACACACCTAAACTGCCAAAACTGAAGCTGCTTATCAGGGTTGAGACTGGTGTGATTCCTGCTGTAGGTGTTGCCGCGGCTGTTGCCAAGCCAAACGTCGTAGCCAGCGTCCGCCAGTAGGAAACCTGTCAAAATGGAGAGTGAACGATTATAATCACAACTCAAAATATCGAACAAACTCTGATGAACCGGCACCGCAAGTAGAAATCGGAAGGGACATTTCCCAGTCTATGCTGGTTTGACTGTAGGGCCGTGTGGTGCCTACAACGCAGCCTCGACAAGTAGACCCTGTCCCTTCTGAGCAGCCCCAACACCTCCACGACCACCCCAGGCGTGTTGACTCTGCTCATCTAATGTATGAGCTGTAATGTGTGTGTATATTTGTTTGTGCATGAATGTGTTATTTGTAGGCTCATGAATGGTCAAGAAGTGTGTTGGCAGAGTGTTATGTAGGTGTTGATTGGTTGGACGAAGTTAGATTAGAGTGTCAAGGCATTTCAGTGTACTCGAGTCGTTGTCGTTCTGGCACCGAACGACAAACCAGCAGCTAGTGCTGCATTTAGTCATCGACAGTCATTGTCCGTCTCCGGGATTGCTTCAACTCAGGATATGCACAGGTCGTTATTGTTAATAAGGAGAGGTCATAAAAGCCTCCTACTCAAAATGAGTAAATAAACGGTGTTCCGCCGTGATGGAAGAGTCCATCGGTTGATAAGACTACGGATAGTCAACTCGCTACAGATCCGGATGGTTAACACACAGCAGAGGTTGGTTTCTCGAAGGTAGCTAAGATGCGGTTCCGTACTGAATTGCCTCCGAGGGAATTCGGTAAGCATTAGGCGAAGTGTATTAGAAAGGTCCAGGAACCGGCTTCTCGAGAAGTGCGTGTGTCGACATTCCGTCCGGGTTGGGCACCCTGCTAAGACATGGGCTATTGTGAGATGGACTAAACAGTCCATGCAGTATGGTTCGAGCGACGCCTTCATTAGGTGTCTGTGCGTTAGTCTACTATGTTTGATTCTCAATCGGCAGTTATTTCAATCCGTCGAGACCGGCTACTTGAAGTGTCATTGATAGTGTTCAATTTGTTTCTCATAGAAACAATTTGTTTCTAGACCATTCCATGCTCCATTTATTTTGCACAGCTCTTTTAATCACTGAGTAAAAGTCTTTACATGGAAATGGGCGCTATTCTGCTGGGCCAGGCTCCGCTTCGTCCGCCTCCTCATTGCCCACCACCCCACAGTGGCCAGAGACCCAGCACACACGAACTTACTGGTTTCGGGAGGACAATCGCACAAGACAGCGCAAGATCGCTGAAACAACAGGGTGGCACTGATTGAAGATCTTCAGAGTTTGAAGCGATATCTGGGAGAGTATCGACAGCCATGAAAGCGTCTGCAATGGCCGGGAGTCGAGTAGTGAAAACGGACTGATGCCGGGAGTCTAATAGCAAAGACGCGCCCGGGGAGCACCGCTGCACAGCCCAAATCATCGTAGTCCTTTGATCCATCAGTGAAGATGTGCAAGCTACCAGCGTGATGAGTCTCTGCACGAGCTCAAGATAGCTCGAAGATTCTGCGGTACAACATCTGCCTTTCGGCCAGTAAAATAGTCAGGGTGAAGCATGTTTTCTGGTATGCGCCAGATGGGAACTGCTTCTTGCAGGAGCTCCACCATGATGCGTTGCAGCCCAAGCTCAACTGTAAGAAGCTCAATTCGCTGTGAGAAGCTCGAAGAAGGAGCAAAATTGGGATGGAGCTGTCGGATTGTAGTACATGTAGTAGAGGTGGGGCAAGCAAGAATATTGCAATAGAAATGGAGGTCAATTTGTTCTCGTCGCTGGGCAAGACTAGGCTCACAAGTTTCACAAAGAAGGCTGGCAGAAGGGGAGGAACGGAAAGCTCCAGTATACAGGCACGCCGGGCAGCATTGTGAATTGGTTCTAATGTTTAGAGAATATTTGGTTTCACGGAGCCGTAGAAAACACTAACATTGTCCAGTTTGGACCTTGTGATAGCGCGGTGAAGGTGAACTGACGTAGTTTTGTCTGCACCCCAGGTGAAGTGCGATGCAATCCAAAGAATGATCGATCGCTGTTTGCGATCTATCTTAAGCTTCTGCACATGGTTCTTCCAGATTAGTTTCTGGTCGAATGTCAGTCCAAGAAAGCGGACTGTAGGTAGGAAAAGGATCATTTCTCCATAGAGTCTGAGGTCTGGTTCAGTGTAGTTGCGGGACCGATGGAAATGAAGTGCACATGTTTTTCTTCCGAAGATTGGAAAGCCTCGAGATTCTGTCCAAGGAACCCCCTGAGCAATTTTACTCTGCAATTTCGTTGAGACACAGCTGGCGTAGATGCGTATCTCCTAAAGTCTTCAACGTGCAAAGAACCATTTACAAGGGTGGGACCAGCCTCGTGATCCCATTAATAGCAATCGCAAGTAGAGTGCAAGGAAGGACGCTACCCTGGGGTCACCCCTCATCTTGGGTGTGAATGTTTGAAAGGTGATTGCCGATTTAGGCCCGGAAGACTCTCCACCGGAAAAAGTTCCGAATTAAAAATGCCTAGTGACCCCGGAGTTCCATCTGATTAATTTCTCAGAGGATGCCATAACGCCAGGTTGTATCGTAAGCCTTCAAGGTCAAAGAAAACACACAGTATGTTGCGTGTGGTTCAAAGTACCTTGGATATCAGTCACAACTCGTAAAAATGAGTTCTGCGCGGATAGCATCTTTCGAAATCTGAACAGTACTGCGGAGATTAGTGAGTTTGCTCCAAGGTGCCGGGTCACCCGGGCATTCACAACCTTCTTCAGAACCTTCGCTACACACGAGGTAAGGGCTATCGGGCGGTAGCTCGACAATTCATCAGTAGGTTTGCCAGATTTTGGGAAAGACAGAACCACTGCCTCCCTCCACCGCTCGGGATAAGAGTAGGTAGACCAGCCTGTGCTGTAAATAAAACACAAGTAAGAGAGTGCAGAGGGATATAGGTAGCGGAACATCCCTTAGCAACAGAGATTCCCACCGGTAGTAAAGGGGCTGGAAGTGCAAATTGCACCGACGAACTCGCGTACAGTGATTGATTCATTGTAAGCTACAGAAAGATTCGTTGCGAAATCCAGATCATTTTGTTCAGCAATGTGTTTTGTGGTACGGAAATTATGGCTATACTCTGAATCTGAGCTAACGAAAGAGTAGTGTGTTGCAAAGGGTTGCGAGACTTTCTGCGGGTCGGTGTGAGTCGTTCCCTCCACCCTTAGGGATGGGGTAGGATGAGGACAGTACTCTCCCGACATTTTCCGTATGCGGGACCACACTTTAGATATGGGTGTGTTCACATTAATGGATGATACGAAGTTTTCGCCAGATTCTCATTGGGATAGGAAGTAGGTATTTCGTCCTTTTGCAGTTTCTTGATAAGCGTACTGTTATCTGCTTCAGCTTTGATGCGCTTATATCGTTTGAATGCACGCTTCCGTTGCCATTTTTTACTTCCTAAAGGTAATTCCACCATGATGTCCTAATTTCACGCGGTGCTCCCTTGGTTATAGGGATGTGACGGTCTGCAGCGTGGAACAGTACATTATTAAATATTTCTACCATCTCATCACAGGATATATGCTGAGGTGAGAGGAGTGTTGTTGTGTGAGAGGTGGACAATTGCCATTTAACTTTACGCATTATGTAACGGCGAGTAGTGGACATATCTTCAGAGTGGCGAGTAGTGATGGTGAAGTGGTCCCTTCCGTAGGGCTTCACCAGCACTAGCGAGGCAATGGTCGGGGAAGAGCATTGGGGAGCAGAAGGGCAAGTCAATGGTCGATAATGAGGCTGTCTCGGTAAGGAAATGCGTTGGTTCTCCATTGTTAAGTAGTGCAATATCGAAAGATAGAGTGTTTCGACGTGTCCTCCACGTCCATTAGCTGTGTCTCCCTCCCAGAGTGGTAGCTTAGCGTTAAGATTACCTACAAGAAGGTAGGGCGCAGGAAGTTGACCACCGAGGTTAACGAGTAGTGCGTATGAAAGGAGTTCATTGGGAGAAATATACAGGTTATAAATATTAACGGGGCATTGTTGTTTGTAGAGATATTGAAGTACATGTAACTGTTGATTTATTATTGTGGCTAGGCCTGTGCCCGGACGAGCATCGGCAGTGGGTGAGGCGAAGAGGACTTTATACCCACTGGGAAATGATGCTTAGTACCGCCCCAGGAGAGTTTCCTGGAGACAAACCACCATTGGATTATACAATTGGGTTCATTTCTGTAGTTCAGCATAGTTAGCACGATATCTTCTCATGTTCAATTGAAGGACGAGTGTATTGGACATGGGAAATTCAAGCCGGAACAAGTTAAGATCTAAGCTTTAGTTGATATGGTCTTGTTCAATATAGTTCACGCACGCAAACGTCACTGTCGGCCTAACGGCCAAGCTCGACACGTATTGCTAGAGCTTCTTTTATAGTCATGAGTCAACGTAGGGTCATTTTCGCCCGGATCATCATCGTACAGGTCCGAGCAACGCGTTTGGTGCTGGTCAGCGGCAACGACAGTCTCCGGCTTGTGATGTCCTAGATGGATTGGGATGGCTATCACTCGACAGTGTATTCAGCACATTTTCTCGAAGGTTGCTGGGTGAGGAAGAGACAGAGAGGCATTTGGTGCCCTAATGAGGGCACCAGAAATACATTTGAATTCAGGAGTAATCTGACTAGCCTACATAGCTACTGCGGGAAATCTAAGTTAGGGTTGAAGCAAGGTGGGCTTAGTTTTTGGCGTCAGATCGCGAGCTTGCATCTTGTGTGGTAGTAGTGTATATGTCTGCAAAACGTGCCCTGAGCGATTCCGGCAATGTAATGGTTGGGATGTATCGAATTATTTTGGGTGTCGAACTTAGCCGCTTTGTATCTCGGTCATTGTAATTATTGATTACTTTTGAGTCAAGTTAGTTGCATTTGGGTCAACTTAATTACTATGGGGAACATGAGTCAGATAGCAGGCTAAAGAGGCTTACGGCTGGCTTACGGGTGGGCTAACGGGTGACTCGTTCGGAAGGACGGACGACTTATATAAATATATGTTCATAGTTTATATATATTAATTGGTTATATAAATAGAACGTTTACATATAAATATAGGTATTTTCATTTCAATGCTGGGCATTCTGTATTGCAATTAAATTGCATGCTATGTTGCATATATGCATTTTCAATGCTAGTCCTCTGAATGTTTAGGGGTATTTATAACATGCATTCGTAAGATAATTATTATTGATAATAAATCTAACAGTTACATAATAATTTAACTGCAGTACTAAAGGAAAAAAAAACACTTACTTGCACAAATGTTGATTTCCGGACACGTTCATGATGAATTTTTCAACCTTGGTATCATTTCTGCGTCGTTCGCTGTTGATCAATTCACACGTGGCATAGATTTTCTGCGATTGTATTATCAGTACCCTTGCGCTCAGTTTTAGTTACTCTTGCAGTAACTCCTTTTGTTCTCTTTGTTTTGAGCTATCGGACGCAGAAAACAGATACAAAATAAACAGGTGACTGAAACATACGTTCAAAAGGAGAAAGAACCCGCTATAGATTATTTTCACGATGCAAATTATTTGCTCAGTGTGAATAGAATTGTCTTTATCAATGGAAGCGTTGCGTTTTAATTCTCTCACTTTGGAAAAGTAGGTGAGATTGCACTTCCATGTTAGATCCATGTTTACATCAGTATCATCACCCAAGAGTATAATTGACCTATTCACGTTAGTTGCTTGGTTGGTTACATGCTAGTTTTTTTCTCAAACATGGCGGTTTTTAATGTATGTTTTTTGGGTATGGTTGAGAATTGATCTTGCTTTATTATAACTCGAAAGTTCTAGTACGTGTCTTTCAGTTTTGTATGTTCTCTGCAGAGTTTTCAGCTTCAATGCAATCTGTTGGTTATTTTATACAATATCGGAATATTAGGATATATTACGTTTGTATCTGCAATGTAGAACAGTATTTCTGGTCTAATTTAGTTACATGTTGTATATTTTTAGTGTTTTATGTATTTTTTTAAATCCTGGTACAATGTTTGACGTGGATATTATAGATATAGAAGATTCCATTTGTTACAAACTTGGTTTTATTATTAGCTTATCGTATGTTTATTGTAGGACCATTCTTCAATGTTTAGGAGGAGTTAGTGAGTCCCCTAGGCCAAAGCTCATTTTAGATATGTTTATTTGTATAATTAGACTGATTTACTATGATGGATACCCTAGTGTATCACATTTATTATTGTTAATTAGAGCAGAGTTGAGATTTCCGTAGTTATTTTATTATTGTTCTAGGATTTCTTCCCAGATAATCATATAAACGTATGTTCAAGACGTGTATATCCATGCTGCAACTATGTGGAATTTCATCATTAAGCCATAGCAAGTGTGTAGTTGAACGTTTTGGAAGACGATTTACTGGATGGATGGGCCCTGGTGTAGAGGCGGCTTACTCTCTTTGGTGGTCATTTGGAGTTCGTCCAAGTTCAACGTCAATTTGTAAGTTTATGTGGATGCCGGTCTTAAGTTCCATGGGTATGTTAGAGAGGTTATGCGACAAGCTGCTTATCGTCAGTGATCAGATGCCTCAGATATTTTCGGTATGACTTATGTTAGTATAGATCTTCGTCATGAACCAGATCACGTGGGATATTGGAGTAAGATTTATCATCTGGGTATGGTAGGATACACCGAACATAATAGTTTATCAATGTCGGTTAGGGTAGAGTAGAGAATCTTATTTAGCCATTTTATAGTTAATGTTGTAGGTTTTGATTGGTTATCAAAGAAATATATGAGTATTAGGTATAAAATTGCCGCCTAAATTCATGGAGTGTTGGGTATAAATTAGCTTATCTGGATGAAGTGGTACAAGATATGGTAAGTTTTTTATCTCTCGACATAGGATTTGGGTCCGGTTCCAAGTTTTCTTGGAGAATCAGTACCGGCTCTTTGCAGAGTGTTAGTTTTAATATTCATCATCAATCTAATATACATCTCTATTATGTTATCCGCTCGCATGTCTTTACTAGATGCTTATTCCCGCATGTCTTATTTTTATAAATGTTTGTGATCCGTTTGAAGTTTGTAGACTTAACAGTTATTGATTAATTCAGGCTTAGTTATGATAATGCGTTCCAATTCGGAATATCTGACTTATTCGAGCATTTACCAGATACACTGTAGCATTTATCACTATAGGTTTGTTATGTAGAGGGGCCGTAAACCTAACCCATCCTAAACTATCTTAACCTATTTTTTCACCGTTTTCATACTTATGTTAGGTATTTCTTCATTGATTTAAGCTTTATTCCTGTCAGATCTATCCACTTGACTCAGTAGTTTAACCAATCTTTAGAAAATTGTGTACATAAATA
>SDVV010001066.1:7171-27222 GCA_016164225.1 Gammarus roeselii | reverse complement strand
CATATATAAAGTAGAAATTGTTAGCTATTGTATATACACTTAATACGTGGTTTTTTGATTTGATTTAAGCCTCATTTACACCGGAGCCTCAACGTGAGTCATAACAGGCTCCCCCGTAGGGCTCCACGATCATGGATTCCAGTAGGCTCGCGGGCCTCGGCATGCGAGAAAAACAACGTTGTCAAAGTTATAACATTTTGAAAATTTCAGTCGTGTCAGACGCACGCTGGTGCGCACAAGAAAAATGTGTTGGCAAAACGGATCTGCGCTTTCAGTCGTTTAGAACTTCAAGAATAATATGAATGCACGCCAGTGCGCACAGTTAGCATCGTCGAGATTAGTACAAGGCTTACGGCTACACGGGTAAAGTCAGCTCCGATAGCAACGCAACACAATGTTTACTGCTACGCGGTCTAGTTGTTTTAGTACAATTTATTCAATCAGGTAAGATAAAGACTCAGACGAAACGAAATGAATCCCCGCCTCCAACCCCTCAGAACCTCATGAGTAATATGTACACACGCCAGTGCGCACAGATAGTATCGTCGAAATTGGTACAAGGTTTACGGCTACACGGACAAAGGCAGCTCCGACAGCAACGCAACACAATGTTTACAGCTACGCGGTCTAGTTTAATTTTAGTACAATATATTTATTCAGGTAAGATAATGACTCAGACAAAACGAATCCTCACCTCCAACCCCTCAAAACCTAAAGAGTAATATGTCCGCATGCCAGTGCGCACAGATAGTATCGTCGAAATTGCTACAAGGTCTACGGCTTCACGGATCAGATCAATTTCAACCGTAACGCACCACAAGGTTTATAGTTACGCGGTAAATGTCAACAACAGAAATTACATATGGTCCGCGCACGCGCGAGCGCAAGCACGGACTGAAAAAACACATTCACAAAATTACAAACAGGAACTCTCGCACAAGTACACTAACATTACTTCATTAAATTGTGGATCGTGAAGAGGAAAGAAAGGGCAGGTTCATCATGGGCTGAAAAATTGCTCAGATTATTAACATCTTACTTATTGTTAATGGGATAGGGTGGGGGGCAGAGGTTCCTACAGGTCCAAGAAGAGCCCGAGAGGTCCCGGAGGGTAACCCAGGTTCTCAGGGTCCCCGGAGCTTCCCGGGTCTCTCGAGTCCCCTCGTCTCAGCTCATCTGGGCTTGTATCGACTCATTTCGGCCAGTCTGGCTCGTCGCCTTCAACTCGACTTGTCTCGACATGTTTCAACTGATCCCGACGCACCTCGACCAGCCTTGACGCGGCTCTCTTCCTCTGCGCCGGTAATCCTGGCGACTGTAATAATTAATTTTTCTACTCAAGCATTTCAGGGTAGGAGCAGTGGGGGGGGGTAGAGGTCCCTCGGGTCCCAAAAGAACCCAATGAGCCACGGAGGGTAACGCAAGTCCCCCAAGCTCCCCGGGTTCCCACGTCTCAGCTAGTCTCGGTTTGTCTCGAATCATTTCGGCCAGTCTTGGCTCGTCGCGAACAACTCGACTCAAGCACTCTACATTTATATATCCCTCTGTGTATGGGTTTTACAGCGTTGGAAGGGAGACACAGAGGTTCCAGGACTTGAGGAGACTCAAAAGGGTCCCACAGTTTCTCAAGAGGGTCCCAATGGTGACCCAAAGGGCCCCAGAAGGGTCCAAGTGGGTCCCATCAAATCCTCCTGGTCTTCCAAGTTCCCCGGGTTTCCAAAACCCCGGGTCCCCCGAGTACCCACTTTCCCTGGGTCACCTTGTCTCAACCAACCTCGATGTATATAATGATAACCAATGCAAAATTTAGCGCCATGAAAAAAAGGCAGAGAAAAATAACAGAGCCCAGGATAGAAGAAATACTAAATACTTAAAAATAAAGTGTTAATTATCTATAACAATAATGATCATCCATCCACCCCAAATTACGTGGTTATTACAATATAATATACGCACTTTGGGAATTGGATCTACAACCTTCTGTTAAATAGGGAAACAATTCAACCTATTAACGATTTAAACATCGTATTTAATCAATAAACTTGCAATCAGATTTCAATTAATACAGGAGAAAATGCAGTTCGTAACGACAAGATCTAAAGAGTAAGTAGCTATTCTGCGACTTCCTATGTTTACTTATGAACAAAATCAAATAGCAGTTCAACTCATAACTTTTATAATTTCAAAGTATCAGTAGTGCAATAGGTTTCACCGTCTTACAGTTCTCGCACTGGCATTGCTAGAGAACCCTACCAACGTACGAGCTGTCAAATTGTTCCAACTGAGTTCATTTCATCGTTACTCTGTTCCATTTCCTTGGGGTAGATTTGGACAGAATCCTGTAACTTACTCATGTGTGAATTACAGCCCACCTGCTCGTCCAGCGTGAAACGGTGGTAAATCCCGGCCGGCAGCACGATCAGATCGCCTTTCTCCATCTGCACCCGGATCCAGCGGTCTTTCGGATCACGAACATCAAAGTATCCGGATCCGGCGAGTGCAAATCGAATCTCTTCATCAGTGTGAATGTGTTCTTGAAAGAAGTTTTTTATCTGATCGAAAAAAAGTGATTATATATGAGTAGCTATAATGTCACGGAATATGCCCTCTCGTGTGAGAATGTCACGGTATGCCCTGTCGTGTGAGAATGTCACCAAGTATGCCTGGTGGGGGGGATGGGTGGAAGAAGGGGGATGGGTGGATAATGGGGGAGAGGTGAC
This sequence comes from Gammarus roeselii, assembly GCA_016164225.1. Taxonomy (NCBI): domain Eukaryota; kingdom Metazoa; phylum Arthropoda; class Malacostraca; order Amphipoda; family Gammaridae; genus Gammarus; species Gammarus roeselii. The sequence goes on along the minus strand of SDVV010001066.1, from coordinate 24,502 downwards.
GGCAGGGGAGGAGGGCGGTGTGGCGTGGCAGTAGGGTTGTAGATGAATTGGTTATATAAAAAGATTTTGTGTGTAGATATTGGTATGTGGCATGTGTATTGTGTGGGTTAGCTGTGTGTTGGTATCAATTGAGATGTTATTGATGTATGTTTCGTATGACATAGGTATAATATAGTATCCGTTCACGGAATATATGCGTTTTAATGTAATTCATTACATACCAATGTATATAATAGGATAAGCAAACATGGATTTATCGTTCAATTTTATTATGAGCAATACATAAAACTTCGCATGCGGTAGTAAATGTCAATATTCCGCACACGTTTTTGTAATAGGAATTTGAATTCCCAGGTATGTTCACAACGAATGTTTCGATTTTTGTATCATTTTTCCTTAATTCTTTATTGTAGAAGCGTTGGATAATATTTTCTACGGGAACATTTCGACATAGATGATCCGCAAAGTACAGGCAGTATGCTCCACAGACCAATGAATGATTACTTTGAATTGGTTTTTGTAGTATGAGCGCTATAATTGCATGAGTTTTGTAATATGTGGCTATATTTCCTCCATATGTTACAGGATTAAGCCCAAACGAATCTAAAAAGTAGTGTTTGTTCTTATTTTTAAATATGAGATCCAATGGCCCATTTTGTTGGGATCGCTTTCGTTGTTAACAATCATGTATCCGTCTACAGCATGCAAAGGCATTTGGTTTTCGGCAAAGCATCCTAAATAGTTTTGTTTCATAACTGGATCGCTCTTGGATATGTTGTCAATTTGATTATTATCCATGATTATTGTAGATAATTGGAAAACACCCTCCTTGACGAATTGATTTGGATGACGCCGAGTGTATAACCTACCAGGAATAAGATCTTATTTGGAGTGGGCGCAACTTTTTAATTCACTGTTATACGTATGTTTGCTCTTTTTTCCAGGTTGATCACATTTCCCGAGTCCGTCGGCCTTGTATCTATAACAAATATATTTCTTCCTGCAGGGAAATTCTGTTTGGTGATGAGATGAGAGCTGTTACGCATTCCTAGAACTGAAAGTTTTTGATGGTACGCTTGAGCGCACTCTCTGGGGAACGATGATTTAATGTTGGAAACGCAGTTTCCATTCACATCAACAATAACGTTTGTGATGGCGTTATGTTGGAAGAATTTGGGGATGCGATTATATGTTCCGTTGTGTGCAGCTTGATCAATGAAAAATAGGGCTAATATATGTGGAACGACCCCGTTAGAGGGGGAATCAATGGAGATGGAGTTTTGACCGGCCAGAAACACGATTGTTTTGACAATGGGTCTATCGAACATGTATTCAATCAGATCATTGCTTTTAGTGGGTGCTTTATTTAGAGCAAGCAACGCTGTAGGGTACGGAATATCCTTCTTGCACAATAATTTAGATGAATCTACTACAAAGATGTATCGTTCTTTGTTGAGCGATAGAAGAACTATACATGGTTTTGACAGCTCCAAACGTATATTTACGCTGACATTGTCCAATAAATAACTGTTGCTCCCTGATAGTCAAAGTTTATAGGGTCCATCATATGTATACTATGACGCGTACTTTCTTGAATTCACGTCTCATCAGCGTTGAGATTAGCAAAATTGCCGCAGCGATGGTATCTGGAATCAGTGTTTGACGTAATTTATACATCATATTCAAGCTTTTATTGTTTAGATCTGAACTTTTCATGAATGCATATGCGTTGATATTATTTAATAGGTCTGTATAACAGTTCCCTTCACGCTGCACCCCATTTAGGAACAACTTTAGACGCCAGTCACGCTACCCACTACAAGACCAGATGATCTACATCCAAGAATATTACGGAGCCTCGATGAAATAATAAGTAGTCTATTGACGGAGGTCTTCAACAGGTCTATGACTACTGGAATTATTCTCGAAGATTGGAAAACAGCGAACATCTCAGTCATATTCAAAACGGATAGTAAGCAAGAGCCAGGAAACTATAGACCAATCACTCTCACATCTGTGGTCGGCAAACCTATTGAAGGGTTGATAAAAACAAGTATAACACATCACCTCGAGAGAAACCACCTCATCAGGGAAACCCAACACGGCTTCAGAAGTAAATTTAGCTGCCTGACCAATCTGTTGGATTTTTTCAACAAAGTTACAGAGATATACGATAAAATCAAAGCTGTCGACCTTATCTATCTTGACTTTCAAAAAGGGTTTGATAAGGTCCCCACGAACGCCGACTGAAAAAAGTGGAGGCGCTTGGCATAACTGGAAACGTGGCCAGGTGGCTTCGAAACTGGCTCACAGGCCGCAAACAACGGGTATGTGTCGGCCAAGGGAAAAGTCCCGTGAGCTGCGGTAATTTTAGGAGTACCCCAGGGCATTGTGCTTGGGCCTCTTCTTTTTATAATTTATATAGATGACCTGGACACCGACATCGTCAGTAAGCTAACAAAATTTAATGAAGACACTAAACTCTGTCAAAGCGGACTGATAAGTGGCAAATGAACTTCAACGTTAAAAAATTCACTGTTATGCACATTGGATCACAAAATCTAAATTCTGCTTACGTCATGGCAGACCAGCTTATGATTGAAGTCGACCAACAAAGAGACCTTAGGATATTGATCACCAAAGATCTTAAGTGGAAAAATCAAGTGGACGCTAGCATCATAAAAGACAGTAGAGTCCTTGGCTTTATATCCAGAAATTTAAACTTTAAGTCCAGGGACATTGTTCTTCCATTACATAATTCACTGTCAGGCCTCAAATGGAATTTGCAGTACAATTTTGGTCCCCTCACCTATGAGGGAATATTACCAAAATAGAACGTGTGCAGCACCGAGCCACAAAAATGATTCCGGAATTTGAAATAAGACATATCAGCAAAGACTCGACGAACTTAAATTGATATCACTTGAAAGAAGACAACTTAGAGGCCGGTTAATAGGAACCTTCAAGTACCTAAACGGGTTTACTTGAGCTAGCCCCGAGGGCCTCTTTGACCGAGACTATAACACAAGGAACAGAAATACTGGGCAAAAACTGCAGCTAAAACCATCCAGAACATCAGTGACTTAGAACTTCTTTTACATCAAGATACCAACAATTTGTAATCGTCTTCCACATGATGTGGTTAACAGTAATAACGTAAACACCATTAAAAACCGCCTCGACAAACACTGGGAGACTAATCCACTCCCTTACTAAGGACGTGTGACGTTAGGACTATTGCCGCCAAGGTGACAACAACCTCTGTTGGGGCCTTAAACATCCAGCTGCCCATGAACGATGGGCATCTCATCTAGGCTGGGCTAGATGTGCTACAAATTCAAATTTGAAGTACTTCTAGAATGGACTCTTCAGCCCGTCCCAGGCCTATTACTACTACTTCTACTACTACTACTACTACTACTTCTACTGCAACAGAATTTATATTGCGGGATATCTAGGTCATCCTTGAACAGCATTTCTTTCGCTGCTATGCACTGAATTAGTCGGCCAGCAACACACGTCTAACTTTCTTAAGCCAAGATTTCCACGCTTTTACCGACGGACAACAAACAAAAGAAACGCAACTGAGCTGTTGAAGTTACATTAATGGAAGAAAATTTGGTAATAGTTTATCTTGAACGAAAAACAAAGAATACTTTTTAAAAAGAGATTAAGCCTAATCTAGATTTTTGTTGTGGCACCATGTATGTATACCTATACAAAGTTTCTAAATGAACCATGCATATCTACTTTTAATTCATCTTATATGTTTTGGAAAAAGGAGGCAACTGAAGTGGAAATTCTAAATTGTTTTCTACCCAAATACCTTATTCGATAAAAGTATACCATGAATTTACTGTGTGTGTGTATCGTAGTAATTAAGGAATACTTTGTAAAAATACAGAATACCACAGGGTATGTCATAAATGAACGTCGTTAATATTATTACGCCAAACAATAGCCTGTTTTCAATACTGCTAGAAGAGACATTGATTGGTGGCATCAGTTAGTTGGAAGACTTCAGAGTGAGAGGTGCGTGTTGCGCATGTTACTCGATCACACTTACCTCGTACAACAACAGTCATCCAAATAAGGTTAAACCATGATGTTTCACTCCTCAGAGCGTATATTTATGCTTTATCAATACACTCTAAGCTGCTTCGTTATAGGAAAAATTGGCACTGCACCATATGAAAGTCTTCTTTCAAGATGTACCTTAATGGTTATGCTGCTGAAGTGTTTGCACCAGCAACAAGAATGTGTAATACAATGGGGAGTTCGATGTCAGATCCGTTTTGAACAACTAATGGCATTAGGCAGGGGGGAGGCCTATTCTCTCCCCTCTCATTCAATATGTATGTAGACAGCTTACATGATCGGCTATCTCTTAGCCGAATTGGGTGTCACAATGAAGGCTGCTGTGTTAAAGCGATTAGCTATGCAGGTGGCATGGTCCTTCTGTCCCCAAATGTCGATGCTCTTCAGACTCAAAACTAGACATCTAGTTCAGTATAAGTAAGTCAGTGTGTATGCTTGTGAAACCACCCAACCAGAGGTTCCAGCGCAGAACGGGCGGTGTACTTAACGGGCCCCGCCGGAGTATGTGGACAGGTTCCCTTACTTGGGGCATTTAACAAAAAATAAGCGGTGTGATAATAAAGCAATCTATTAACAATTCCGGAAATAAAATGAGGTTGGTCACCAACTTAAGAAAATTCAACTTCTGCACAACGGATGTTAAGCTGTAGCTGTTTAAAACGTACAGTTTACCCAACTACTGAAAACTCATTGTGGAGTAAATTTGTGAGGGTTACTATGATCAAACTGCGAGTAGCATACAATGTCATACTCTGGAGACTGGTTGGTGCCCCAAAAATAACTAGTGCTGGCTTAGTATTTGCAGAATATGATGTTGATTGCATGCAAATATGCCCAAAAATAAAATAAGTAGTGCTCGCTTAGTATTGGCAGAATAAGATGCTGATTGCCTGCAAGTATCAGCAGTAACGGTGTATAAATAATCCTTTCCTGGAGACTGTATGAAATAGTGTGGGAATGTTTTGTTCGATCGTGCGTACGAAAAGATTCATCTTCATGTAATGATCAGATACCGAATGCTTTTTGAGCAACATAAATGAAAAATGTCAAGCGTCATAAAATATCTTCTGATATACACTAATACCATTAATATGACGAACATAAGTAATCCCGTGATGCAGCACTACGTCGTAGAGAACCCTCGTCAATGAAGCCTAGATTGCACATCGCTATACCTATGATTCCATGGCCACATATTTGTTGTGAATGCCTCCTCCTCTGCAGGAGAGTGTTTTCCCCTGTTTGAAAGTTCCTGAGTACGTCATTGCCATACATACCTTCTCGTCATAATTGGGGAGCGTCTCGGGGCTGATTTCGAGAACGTCTTCATAAGTGTAGTCGCGTTCCTTCCTGATCTTGTCCAACAACCCCTCGTCCTTGAAGTTATCAGCATCAATCTGTGGGACGACAACAATACAGGTGGTTACCTTTTGTAAGCCAAACGCCACTCTGTAAACAGTAACAAGTGTTATTGGTGCCGCGATCCATTACCAGCCATTGTTTGGTAGTCGTACCAATGGTCGCGCCAACATCCTCGATTATAAGCTGGACAATAAACAGTTTATCAGGTCTTTATGAACCTCACGATTGCTCGAGATAACAGCGTCCTGTATCAAGGACAACACTAACAGGTACGTCGCACCTCAGTCAACTATCAGAGTACCACACAAAGAGGTAAGCCATTCCTCAGTCAACTATCATGAGACCATTCGTTCAGGCAAGCTTCTCCTCAGTCAACTATCAGGGGACCATTCTAATAGGCAAGCCGATCATCAATGTACTATATGAGGAGCACACTAACAGCTAGGTAAGCCACTTGTACCATTCTAAAGGCAAGCCACTCCGCAGTCAATAGTCAAGGGACCATTCTAACAGGTACGCCCCTTCTCTGCCAACTATCAGGTGATCATTTAAAGGCAAGCTACCCCTCAGTCAACTATCAGGGGACCATTCTTACAGACAAGCCACTTCTCTGCCAACTATCAGGTGATCATTTAAAAGGCAAGCTACTCCTCAGTCAACCATCAGGGGACCATTCATACAGACAAGCCACTCCTCTGCCAACTATCAGGTGATCATTTAAAAGGCAAGCTACTCCTCAGTCAACTATCAGGGGACCATTCTTACAGACAAGCCACTTCTCTGCCAACTATCAGGTGATCATTTAAAGGCAAGCTACCCCTCAGTCAACTATCAGGGGACCATTCTTACAGACAAGCCACTTCTCTGCCAACTATCAGGTGGTCATTTAAAAGGCAAGCTACCCCTCAGTCAACTATCAGGGGACCATTCTTGCAGACAAGCCACTCCTCTGCCAACTATCAGGAGACCCCACTAACAGGCAAGTCCATTCTCATTCAACTATCGGCGGACCACACTAACATGTACGCCACATGCCATGTAGCCCGTGAGACGGCGTCACCATTCTAACACCATGGTTGCGGAGGAGTGTTCTATTGTTGTAGCATGTTAGTTTTGAATGCGGTGGTAAACTGAAGGCGTGAACAGACTGCACATGTGTGGACCGATCCTTACCTAAATTCTAATCACAAACCCGCTTCTCAATTTCTATGATTCTGTTCCAGCCGCCGGTCATCCCGTCATTCACTCACAGTTTCCTTTATCAGCCTCATATATTTTAACTTTCAAAAGCGAATATAACTTATGTTTTTTTACTCTTGTATGGACTACCGTCTAGTCAAACCTCTTCCTACATTGAATAAACATAACACAACAACCATTTAGTTATTCGTCGATCTGCACCATATGATGTCATGACCACTGTTCAAAACCAGTTGGATCCAGTTAATACGCTCGACGATGTGTTCTAGAAATGTCAACAAAAGACGAACCGACGTGTGTTGGTAGCACTTTCTTCATGATCGAATAATATTTTCGACGTATTCCGTATGTTTTGTGCTCTTGTACATGAAGTTTCGTCTGAAAATAACACGTTCATGGTTAAGAAAATTCTGAAAGTTACGAGCAAAGTCAAGAAATCTTTTTGGGAGATCGAATGAACATTCAGACGACATCGCGATCTTGTTTGTGTGCCAAATCAAAAGCTGCTTGAGCAATGGCGTGGTCAGTGATTTGTGTCCTGTTCTCTACCCCAATTGCAACTATTTTTGTAATACAACTACGATCACAATGTGCGTTTAATTCCAGGGAACTAGATTAAGAAATGTGCTGGTCAGACGTGGCTCTCTCAATTAGACATAATGTACCTATTGAAATAGCCCTATACCATGCCGGAAAAAAACACCCTGCTCACCTTCCAGTATAGCACTCCAGTAGACTTTTTTAGTTGTTCCAGGTCGACCGGTTGTGGCGGGTCCAACTGTAGGGGCGATCTTTGGTCCACCGTCGGCGGACACTCGGCAGCGTACCAGCAACGAACCATAATCGAAGCGGCGGTCGGTGGGGTGGGTATGTGTCTGAAGTTAGGCAAGTGTCGTTTGCCTGATAGTTACAAGATATGTAATCTTGTAAAGGGCGGGATGGAATGCTTTGATTCAAAGGGTGGCGTTTGAGAACACAGAAAATGATCAGTTTCTAATAATTGCTAATCTGATGGAAGAGAAATAGGCGTTATGCACCCGGATAAATGAATAAGAAGGTCAGCGGCCTCCACGATACCTTCTTGGTCGAAGCACAAGCGGGCAAAACAAAGACGAGGGAATTGTAATTAAAATATAACTCAAACCGAAATTGTGTATCTCATTTCAATTGCTTTAAGAAACAACAATTGAGACACGCCCAGTTAAGGAAGCCCAACCAATCAAGTGAAGGCGGTAATTTAATCTGTAATCTTGGTGAAGCTCTTCTATCACCTGAAATTAGAAATATGGTAGTCGCAAGTCCGTTGATATTACTCTTGGAGATTAGGTAGTGATTGATTTCTGTGAAGTCTACCGATAAATAACAATATAATTAACGGATTAAAGAAAAAAAGCTGAAATCATGGAATTTGTTATAAGGCGAATATGGTCATATTAATTTTACATGTCACAGGTGAAACGAAAAATGAACTAGTCCTGCAGACAATCTTGCCTGAAGAGTTGGCCACCTCGTCACTGAATTGCGATAGTGTTTAGTAATCAGCCACGATATCTGCGTTAACTTTTCTCTGGGCACACGTCACCCAGGGGGCACTAATGTCACCCAGCGAGTGCTCATGTCACTCAGGGGGTGTTCATCTCACCCAGGGGGTGCTCATGTCACCCAGGGAGCGCTCATGTCACCCATTCGAGGGCTTAGTTTCAGATTGTTTTCAATTATGTCATTTATTAAACTTATCATGCTGAAACGGGCTACGAAATCTAATAATATACATTGATTGCCGTTAGGAAAGTTAATATTTTTATACTGATGATGTACAATAATTAATTCGTTCACCAATTATCATCACTCCAGATTACACCAACGTATTCAGAATACTAGAAAGAATATGAATCCTTTATTTCCGATCAGAAAGTTTTCAGCAGCTTTGAGCAGAAGACGCTGGCATCTAGTCCCTGGACAGAGGCTGATGTACATGAAGGTCATCATAAGCTAGCAGAGCAGCTTCTGCGCACCCATCCTCAATGGGAGAGGGGCAGGCGTAGAGGGCGGCTGCCCAACCCCCCCAGAGGGGAAATATCAAACTTTTTGATCAGATCGCACTTTTCAAGGCAGTTTGAGTAGTACGCCTTCTCCCATCCTTGTAAATTTCTGTGTCTGAGCCTGATGACGCGTCTATTTGCACCATCGTTTCTCGTCAGACTTTACAATATCTCTTCAACTCGAAGGAGGGCTCAATTACTCCAAACAGTAATTTGCAGCTTATTCTCATATAAATGTATATTTCGGTGCAAATAGTTTTCATCGAACTTGTAATATGTGAGTAACGTCGCAGTTTGGAGGGAGCAGTGGACTTCGGGACATAACAATTCACAGGTTGTCTTAAAATTGATACAATCAGGTTTACCAGTTTTAACCAGGGGCGCTATATGAAGTTCTTCTTACTCTGATGACGTCTCGCGAGAAAATTCCGTAAATTTGTCTATTATTGTATCACATTCTACAACATAAAATTGGTAGCTAATAACCGGAATTTAACCATCGAAGTTGCACATCTATTGTACACAGCATTTGACAAAGACAGGGTTAAGGAGGATTGATGACGGGCGACTAAAGCGCGCCTCGTTAGGCCAAAGCTCACAATACGTAGTCTTAGAATGACTCTTCGATACATAAATGACACTACTCCCACCTAGACAAACGGCATCTCTAATAATTCTCATAATTTATTTGTTCATTTCTATTCGGCTGCAATTTTCAAAAGGATAGGTGTATTAGTATGAAAGAAAATTCCCATTACTCCGTCTTTTCATTATTGATAGAATATTTAAAAACTTCAACATTCCTGATAGAAAGGAGACGAAACGAAGTGGTAAGTCAACAACTTTCTTTTATATATTTTTTCATCTATCAGTTCATGGTATCAATTGTGCCGAGCTAAACTTCCTTGCTTTGCGAATCCACCACGATGCCCCGTGGGTGAATGAATAAATAAGGATGGTGTTGCTGACACAAGAAACAATAAAACGGACGAAAGAATGCCAGAGCAGGTGACGGAAAACTTGCAACAATTCCCCAGGAACGCCAACATCAAGACCATTCTCAATGATTCAAGATTAAAAAGACAATCAACACTAGCGGACGGACATTGTATGATTCACGCGGTCAAAGGATCTTTATTGAAACAAACCGGACTCAACAATGAAAACCTCTTAGAGGTGATAAAAACCAAAGCAATGGAGGAATCCTTCAATTACATAGAAAATTACGAAGCCTTCACTGGGTCTAAAAAATATAATAGGTTCCTCTCCGAGATAGAGAAGTATTTCGAAAACAAAGAGTACAATAGCAGTTTTGGCGATCTAGTCCCCACTATTCTCAGCAACGCACTCAAAATATAAATCCCAATCTTAGATGAAACAAACCCGGACATCGTTACGAAAACTGTAATTAATCCAAACAACCCTTAAAGTGATGAAGCTGCTCAATACTCAATATTCGTAGCCAAGAAAGTGGACCACTATAGTAGTCTTGCACCAACTCACCCTCTGAAGCCACATTTCGAATAACAAAATATTGCAGCGAAGCGAAACAAGCATGTGGAAACAAATGTGCAGTGTTCCAATATATATTCTCCTTTGCAATACGCCCGACAATGCTACATCCATATTCGATGAAGAGATGCCTCTGCAATCATCCCAAAGTGACACCAACTGTCCTGTTAGTAAAACCAAATGACTAGAGGCGCAAACTGTTCAAGCTGGGAACAACGACCACCCCCCAGCAACCATATCTGCAAATACCCATCAGAACCTAAATAATATCGTAATTAGACATATAAACGTTAGAAGCTGAGGAACAAAGATAGATCACATCAAAATGATGATGAAGAAGGACTCAATTGACATTCTATGTCCGACTGAAACCTGACTGGAATCAGACATTAACACTACCTTCATCGAGATTGACGGCTTCAATGTTTATAGAAAAGATAGAGAAAGGAAAGGAGGTGGAACCGTGATTTATGTGCGGGAAGAATATACCTCTTCTCAAGTAATGCTCAACGACAGCAATGAAGTTGATGACCTTTGGGTGAACATCCAGGTACGAAAAAACAGATTGTTTGTTGTTGGTTCTCTATACAGACCACCCAAGGCAAGTGTTCAGTCTTTTCAATACATTGAAGAAAGATTTCGAGAAGCAATCCGCTTAGGAAAAACGCTGTACTTTTTGGGAGATTTCAATGACGATCAATTGAAATTGAAATCCAACAATATGAAGCCGATTTTAGACAGACTCGGGCTGCATCGGCTCATAAAAAGTGCAACAAGAATTACTCCCGAATCCCAAACTGTATTGGATCTGCTAATATGTAACAATCCGTCTTCCATTGTTACCACAGACCTGGAGCCCAATTCTTTCTCGGACCACCAGGAAATAAACTGCACCATTAACATCAAAAAAGAGAAGAAACAAGTACACAAAATAACCTGTCGTACATAAAGAAATTACACCGAGGATAATTTCAGAGCACAACTAGTGGCAAACGTCGAGATGATAAAACTTATACATTGCTCAGATAACGTCACAGAGCAAGCCCAATTACTCACAGACTATCTTCATACATGTCTGAACGCTGTGGCGCCAACGGAAACTAAAACAATGAAAAGCATGCCGGGTAAATGGATTACAGAACAACTGCGAAATGAAATTGCACTTAAAAAATATCTCAAACGCAGAGCAAAACGAAGCATAACTTGGTTAGAATTATTTCGAATTCAAATAGAAGAGTCAAACGAAAAGTCAGGAGGGTGAAAATTAAATACCATCATGAAGAACTAGAACAGTGCAAAAAAAAAATCAAAAAGAAACGTGCGATGTACTGAAAAGAATTGATCCCTACAAAAAAAGATCACCTCGCCTACTTATCCGAATGCTCAAGCAGCTTCAGAGAAGTTTAACAACTATTTCGCTGGAGTTGGGAAACAGATTTTTGAAGAGGTAACCCAAGAAGCTTATCAATGATTGCAGAGCGAGCTACAGATACATGGAGTCCAAAAGCTTTTGATGGAGACAGCGACCAAGAAGCAAACGTCAAATGGAAGCCAAAGCAAGTATCGCAGCACGAAATAAAACGGGCTGTATTTCCCTTGAGGTACACAAATTCTACAGGAATATATGGTTTAGCCCTACACTATCTGAAAGACAGCTTTATAGCTACCTTGCCTTATATCTGCACAGTTATTAACACCTCCATAGCAAGTAAAACTTTTCCAGAGATCTAGAAGCATGCAATCCTAAAAGCAATTAATAAATCTGAGGACAAGAATGAACCAACCAACTTTAGACCAATCAGTCTTCTGCCTGTCCTATCCAAGATTCTAGAAAAGGTAATTTCTAACCAATTGATTGATTACCTCGAATCAAACAAGCTGTTCGATGACTGCCAGTATGCTTATCGTCGAAAATTGTCAACAGAAGACGCGCTTATGAGCATCAATGAAGATCTGTACAAAAACTTTGATGAGGGGCAGTTATTTCTGCTGGTATTGCTGGACTTATCGAAAGCGTTCGACAGTGTAAGCCACACAATTCTTTTTGGCAAGCTCCGCAACATCGGAATTGACCCTACTAGGTTCGAAAGTTATCTAGAAATTGACAAGAATCAGTTAAACTCGATAACGCAACTATGTCAAATCCGGCCACAGTTGCCTTTGGGGTCCCTCAAGGTTCGTTACTTGGTCTTTTGTTGTTCCTGGTTTTTGTAAATGACATCGACTGTAAATTACCAAAAAATCAAGCGAAAATGGTAGTGTACGCCGATGATGTTCAAATATTGCTTTCCCGAAAGCCGTCAGATATAAATGCACTGAAAGACGACGCTGAGACAGCCGTAACTAATATGAAACCTTGGTATGATCAAAATAGACTCAAGCTCAACTCTGATAAAACAAAATGCATCTTGTTCGGCTCGAACTCGAAAAGAAAAGCAGTTCCAATGAATTTCTCTATCAAGATAGGCAAATGTGACATTCCTGTTGAGGATAAAGTTATAGTCTGGGAGTATGGTTTGATCCCGATCTTTCATTCAAAAACCACGTAACTACTCTGTGTTCCAAGCTGAATGGAACACTTTTGTTCCTAAACTCCGCAAAAAAAGATTGGATTTCAAATCAAGATTACTGATTGTCCACGCTATAGTGTTTTCTCACATTAACTACTGTCTTTCAATCTGGGGGAAATGCACCAAAACCCAAAGAGAAAAAGTACAACGTTGTATAAACTTTGCAGCAAGAATAACGTGCGATGGTAACCACAGAAAACGAGACCACGTAAGTCCTCTCCTCGAAAAATTACAGAGGCTGAATATCGACAACAAACTGGCACTCCATGAGTCGATCAGAATTCATAAAGATCTTCTAGAAAAACATTCACCCGGCAGCCAAATGCACATATATTCTCGAGGTGAAAAGAACAATCGTTTCACAAGAAATAATGATACTCTGCACGTTGAGCACAGGAAAAACAGAAACTGCCTGTCGAGCTTTTTCGATTAATGGACCAAAATCCTGGAATAACCTCCCAACAAGCCTCAACAAGTACTTCAAGAATAGGCTTAATGAACATCTGTTGACCGATCAATTGAAAACGGTTACTTTGCCAACAAACACAAGCTAAATGCATAATACCAATAACCAGAAAATGCATTTCTGTTCATGAGCGACCACCACCACCACCACCATAACTTTCAACATTGAGACGCCATCTAATCGTTTTTACTCAGACGATACATATGTTTTCTATGTTGTTACCGGTCACAATTGTCTTTGCCAATTACCATAAGTGTTAACTAGCGTTTTGTCTATTTCTATGTTTTAAATGTTCCAGTCGTTTTAGTATAATTAAAATACGAACTCATTTTTTTCGAGGAACGAACGATATGCAGCTTCTACCTTGACAAAGGTTTGCTCGACTTTAATCAAATTAATTGAATTATTTCTAACAATTACCGTACCATTTTTGATGATACAATCATTGCCTTATAAACTAACATTTTGCTTTGTTTTCTATAACAGAAGTATATTCATCTAACTTGTGTACGTCAGCATAGTATAATTTCTGATTGTCAATCATTTAATCATTTCCTATCGGTCTTGAAGTGTGTATATTGTATATTCAATTGTTTGGTATGTATTTTGGGTATAATTTTTTTTGTATAACTTATGTCGCCTACTCACCCCTTCATTATTAATACAATGCTATCTTTACAATATGTTAGTGCTTATCGATTTCCCAACCCTATTTTGTATTCATATTTTCTGTATAATTCATGTTGTCCATCCACATTTTTGCCATTGTACAATGATGAAGACTACTCATTATAATAGGTTATCACATTGTGATGTCCCAACCCCATGTTCTCGGGACTCTAACCACATGCATGCGTGATTCTGCTACCACATGTACTTGTCATTTTCCACACCTATGTATTTCGTTATTTATCAGCCCCAAGTATTTCTTATTTCTCAACCCCGCGTGTCATTGGTTTTCCCAACGCTATGTATTTGGAATTATTTTGTCAAAATAGACATTTCTGTATGTGCACAGATGATACTATTGTAAATAATATTTCGCTCCATGTAATCCGAACCGGCGGCCCCAAAGAGTTGAGCAGTGACGAATTCAAATTGAACTTTCGAGGAACGATAGGTAGCTCCCAGCTTTGACAGAGGCCAATTCGACGAGTATATAATTTATTGAATCATATCTACCATTTACCGTATCATTTTTGAAGATACAATCGTTGTCACACAAGCTAATATTGCGCTTCATCTTCTATAACAGAAGTATATCAATTTGGTTTCTGTACTCCAGTATCGAATTATTCTGATTGTCAATCATTTAATAATTTCCAAGCGATCATGAAGTGTATATATTTCAGTGCTATGTATATATTTTATGAATAACTTATGTAGTCTATTCACCACTTCATTATTCATACAATGTTTTATACCCATCTTTACAATATGTTAGCGCATTTCGTCACGAAATATGTATATCCAGTGCTATGTATATATTGTATGTACAATTTTTATGTCACCTATTCAACCCTTTAGTATTCATATCTTGCCCCATCTTTACAATATGTTAGCGCATTTCGATTTCTCAACCCCATGTTCTCAGGATTTATTAGCCCCATGTGTTGGCGGTTTTCCCAATCCTATGTATTTTCGTAATTTTCCCAACCCCATGTATTTCATGATCGCCCCACCCCATGTATTTCGTGCCAGGCATTCCTGATTCTTACCTCAAATAAGATGTTGGCTGTCGATCATTGATTATAATATTATAATTTATAATCTGTCGCATGAAATCAGAACCAGCGGCGAATATCAAATTGAATTTTCGTTTACGTCAATTCAAATAGTATTAACGGCAACAAAGTTTCATGTGTACTATTTAAAAAATTGAAAACTCATTGCCAGATGATTGATGTAAAGGATTTAATAATAATAATTTAATAATTATACTAATTGCCATCCATATATGTAGGTATGTGTGTGCACATGTGAATGTGTATTATACTGATTGTCATCTATATATGTAGTTAGTTGTTTGCACATATGAATGTGTAATATACTGATTGTTCATCCATATATGTAGGTAGGTATGAGCTCATAAGAATGTGTATTATACTAATTGTCATCCATATATGAAGGTAGGTGTTTGCACATATGATTGTGTATTATACTGATTGTCATCCATATGTGTAGGCAGGTGTGTGCACATATGAATGTGTATTACACTGATTGTCATCCATATATGTAGGTAGGTGTGTGCACATTTTGAATGTGTATTTGTACGTGTAGATGTATGATGGTATATTGTGAAATCCATTTCAGTTCCATGAAGGCGAGTCAGCAGCACACTAGAGATGAGCTGCGATGTATTCATTTTGGATTTATCAATCCCATGCCCATGTGTTTTTTATAAGATTTTTAATTACATATATTGTGAATCGTGTTTTGAAACATGAAGTAGCTACAAACCGGCCGCCGACAGATGCGCTGTTACAAATTCACTTTATCTCTCGTTTCGCTAATTCAAATAGCGCATATGAAAACTAAGTTTGATGTATTATACCTAGGTATTGAAAACCCATTGCTAGACGACGGAAATAAATTATTTAATAATAATAATAATAATAATAATAAGATATTGGTATACATAGCCAGTAGGGTGCATAAGCAAAACCACATATATACACGGAGCACTGGGAACAAAAACTAATGGTAGTCCTGCTTGTAGAAAGTCTGTGGTTGTCGTACGGGGACGATTTCAAACGCAAAAAGACTTATTAGTTGAAGTTGTGTTTATTATTTCGTCCAACAATATCAGTAATAGCAAAAAAATGCATTTAATCCCTAAGTGTTCATGATTTGGCAGCAGAGGCGAGCATTACATGGAACTGCACTGTGTACGATTAGAGCATCGTTCTGTAGCAATACTACAGGCACGCAAATGAACATCGTTCGATAATCACAAACGAAAATATGAACCGTACGGCAATCGTGCGTACGACAGTAAAACCAGTGATCCATCGTGTTACGATTGTAAGAACAGTCGTGGGTAAGACAAAAAGCGCCGCCCTTTAATCACATTTGACTGTTCTACAGAGGAGAAAGTGACGGGTTTCCACTGAATTGATTAAATTAACAGTTTTCAATATAAATGTTCAGCATCAGGAAAATATATGTATTTTTGTAATCTGACAACACTTGCCTACCATAAAAACTATACACAGAACTGATCGAGCACACAACAACCAGCTACACAACTACACAGCACGGCGGTCACAGGGATACTGGCAACTGAATTTTTGTTCAAGGCGCTTATACCACCACTACGACCGCTGTCTACAGTAAACTTGTTGTTGTATCACGATCGACGTACTCCGCTATCTCTAGAGGCCTATAATATTCTTCCCATAAAAACACAAATAAATATCTCTGTACATATTCTGAAAAGATCAAATAATTGTTTGTGAACTATTAATTCAAGTCGAGTAGTCATAAATTTGACACCAGAATGTGTTGTGAAGATAGAACAGATTGCTTAGGAGAGTTCCGAGTCTAAGTCACTGTAGGTCCTGGATGCATTCGTACCTCAGGACGGGCATTGCACGAAGGAGATGCAAAATAGTTTGGACGATGGACAATCCTTTGTTCACGAGACATGTGATATTGTGGCGTTTTACAATGTAAGCCTTAAAACTATGATACACTTTAAATCAATATTAAAATTTTATCTAGTAAGGTATTTGGCTAAACATTGATGGTTTACACAACAGGTTTCCTAGTTCTATGCAAAGAACTGGGTACTACATTGAAGTTCCTGCAGCAGCTGAAAAAATTATCTGAGACAAGAGTTTATGGATGTGTTTTATGTCACTTGCCTGTACATAAAAAATAGAAATCTTTATTCATACTTAAACCGCACGGTATTACTTTTTGTAGCCCAAATCTATACATAAATATACACAAATCAAAATAACGTATAATGATTTTAAAAAACCATCAAATCAGATTGAGAAGCCTTATTGGGATCATTGATTGTCCTATTCCATTCATACATGCATTTTAATTAAAGTATAGGAACACATCTTGTCAT
>SDVV010001065.1:0-27229 GCA_016164225.1 Gammarus roeselii | reverse complement strand
CTCTCAAGCCCCATTCCCCTCAACCCATCGGATCTGTATTCCTATTAATCCTCTCAAGCCCCATTCCCCTCTACCCATAGGATCTGTATTCCTATTAACCTTCCTAAGCCCCATTCCACTCTACCCTTCGGATCTGTATCCCTATTATTACTCTCAAGCCCCATTCCCCTCAACCCATCGGATCTGTATCCCTATTAACCCTCTCAAGCCCCATTCCCCTCTACCCATAGGATCTGTATTCCTATTAACCCTCTGCAGCCCCTTCCCCCTCTACCCATAGGATCTGTATTCCTATTAACCCTCTGCAGCCCCTTCCCCTCTACCCATAGGATCTGTATTCCTATTAACCCTCTGCAGCCCCTTCCCCCTCTACCCATAGGATCTGTATTCCTATTAACCCTCTGAAGCCCCTTCCCCTCTACCCATAGGATCTGTATTCCTATTAACCCTCTCAAGCACCATTCCCCTCTACCCATAGGATTTGTATTCCTATTAACCCTCTCAAGCACCATTCCCCTCTACCCATAGGATCTGTATTCCTATTAACCCTCTGAAGCCCCTTCCCCTCTACCCATAGGATCTGTATTCCTATTAACCCTCTCAAGCCCCATTCCTCTCCCGTCTGCTCCGAACTTCATTTCAATGCCATTTCAAGCTCCATTTTATTATATTATTTCAATTCCAGTCCTCTCGTCCCTCACAAATAATCTTCCTCTTTACTCTCCGAACTCCATTTTCCCTGTGTACCTACCTAACTACTCTACCTATCTACTCAACAAAATGTTATTTATCTCCACCCCTGTAAACATAATTCCTATCATTCCTTCTCCACTTCCATTCCTTTTACCCTCCAGAACTCCATTTCTCGCTATCCTCCCAAACTCTATCCCTCTCTCTCCTCCCTAACTCTATTTCACGATACCTATGCAAACTCCTTTCCATGCTAACCGTTCACATTCCGATCATTTCTACCCTCCCAAACGCCATTCCTCTCTACCAGTTCATTTTCCAGTCCTCCCAACCCTACCAAACTCCATTCTTCACTCCACTTTCATACTCGATTCCTCTACCGGCAAAAACTGAATTATTCTTTACTCTCTCCAACTTTATTAACCTCTTCCTGTCAAAAACAATTAATCTCAACCCTTCCAAAATTAACATCTCTCAACCTTCCCAATTTCCAGTTCGCTCTAGACTCACAAACTTAATTCCTCTCTACTCTCTCAAACTCCACTCCTCTCCACTGTTTCAAAGTCCATATCTCTACCCTTTCAAACTGCACTACTCTAAATCCTTCCCAACTCTATTCCCCGATACCGATCCAAACTCGTTTCCAAGCAGTCATTTCCAACTCCATTCCTCTCTAGCCTCTCAATCTTCATTCCTCCTTACCCTCCCCAACTTCATTCCTCTCTACATTCAAGCTCGTTCTCTTTCAACCAGTCCATCATAATTCCTCTCTACCGTCCCAAACTCTATAACTCTCTACTCTAAAGCTTTATTTCTCTTTAACCTTCCGTTCCTTAACACTCTCCCTAACTCCATTCTTCGCCACCCTACCAGACTCCATTCCTCCCACTCTATGAAACTTCATTCCTCTATACCTTCACAATCTAAATTCTCCTCGACCCTCAGCTGAACTTCATTTCTTTCTATCTATCGAATTCTACTCGTACTCACTCATTCAATTCCAATCCTCTACCCTTTCAGACTCCATTTCTCTCTATCCTCTGAAACTTCATTGCACTCAACCCTATCACACTTCATGCCTCTGGACCCTTGTAACTGTATTTCACTACACCCATTCAAACTTCGTTCCAGTCGACCACTTTATACTACATTTCGTTCCACCCTTTCACACTTCATTCCAGTCGACCACTTTATACTACATTTCACTCCACCCTTTCAAACTTCATTCCAGTCGACCACTTTATACTGCATTGCACTCCACCCATTCAAACTTCATTCCAGTCGACCACTTTATACTACATTTCACTCCACCCATCCACTTCATTCCAGTCGACCACTTCACACTATTTTCCAATCTAGCCTATCAACTTCCATTCCCCTCTACCATCTCTACTCTTCTCTACCCTTTCAAACTCATTCCTCTCTATGACTTTTTCATTGCTCTTCCTCTCAATCTTCTCAAATTCCCTGCCTCTTTACTTTTTCTCTTATTCCTCTGTTCTATATCACTTTTGTTTCTCTATACAGCTTCCATTCGTCTCTACTCTATCAAATTTCGTTCCTGTTGATCCGCATCATTCCTCACAACTCTATCGAGCTTTATTCCATTTACCCTCACCATTTGAATATAGCCTATTAAACTTTATTCCGCTCTAACCACACCGTTCATATCTTCCCTATCAAACTTTGTTCTTCTTTAACCTCACAATTCATCCTAGCCCTTTCAAACTCTATTCCTCTCTTCGATTTTCCTTCATCTCTACTCTGTCAAACTTTATCCCACTTTGCCCTCTCTATTTCTCTCTACCCACTCCACCGGTTCCAAACAAACTACCGTCCCTTGACTTGTATTCTCTTCTAACAGGAGTGACCCGAACAGCAATGAAGCGTTCTCTTCCACCAATAACCTCCTAGCTGCGCCGTCGACACCATCTTTCACCCTCTTCTAGCACCCTATCCCCTCCTAGCAGCCGTGTTCCCAACATCGTAGGGCAACAGTAGCCCCATCCAATCCCCATGACCGAATCCATCTCCTGAAAGTAGGACATATTATTGGAGAAGTGTATCTAGAGACAGTATCGTGTCCACTGCCATCCCGTCTCGAGGGCGGTGGATGCGTTATTAAATGTTTACTGATGTCACCGGCACTTGCGAGCGCGGCCCTTCTTGCTCGTCGCCAGTGTTGCGACCTCTGCTAATTGGGCCAATGAAGGAAAGATGGCAGCAGCTGCTGCCACTCGGCCGACACTAAAGTATTGGCCGACACTGTCACGGGATATTGGCTGTACGAAGGATGAGGAGCGAGAAAGTATTGAGTTTGATGCTGCCACTCAGCCGACTCTAAAGTATTGGTCGACACTATCACGGGATATTGGCTGTACGAAGGATGTGGAGCGGGAAAGTATTGAGTTTTATGCTGCCACTCGCCGACTCTAAAGTATTGGCCCACACTGTCACGGGATATTGGCTGTACGAAGGATGAGGAGCGAGAAAGTATTGAGTTTGATGCTACCACTCAGCCGACTCTAAAGTATTGGCCGACACTGTCACGGGATATTGGCTGTACGAAGGATGAGGAGCGATAAAGTATTGAGTTTGATGCTGCCACTCAGCCGACTCTAAAGTATTGGCCGACACTGTCACGGGATATTGGCTGTACGAAGGATGAGGAGCGAGAAAGTATTGAGTTTGATGCTGCCACTCAGCCGACTCTAAAGTATTGGCCGACACTGTCACGGGATATTGGCTGTACGAAGGATGAGGAGCAAGAAAGTATTGAGTTTGATGCTGCCACTCGGTCGACGCTAAAGTATTGGCATCGCTTCAAAGGGACATTGGCTGCATGCAGAGTAAGGAGGTAGGGAGTGGGAGCCGATACTAGCAATACTCCCAATACTCTCTAGGGATATTAGCTGCATGCAGGCTGAGGAGCAGGGATGTATTGGCCCGACACTACCAAGGAATGTTGCCTGCAAAAAGGCTTACGAGTGAAGGAGTATTGGCCGACACTATCATGAGAATTGGCCCGAATGCAGGCCTAGAAATGAGATAGTACTGGCCGACACTGTCAAGGGATACTGGCTGCATACATTCTGAGGAGTGTGAGAGTATTATACAATAGTATTGACTTTCATTTTCAAGGAATATTGGCAGCGTGCAGAGTCCAGGACCGAAACAGTATTGGCCGGTTCAAACAAGGTATACAGGCTACGCGCAGTCTGAGTAGCAAAGGAGTATTGACTGAATCTATCGAGGCATATTGGCTGCATTCAGGCTAGGTCATATTGACTGCATTCAGGCTAAAGTTATGTTTGCTGCATTCAGGCTAGGTCTCACTGGCTGCACACGAAATACTTGCATTGGAATCCGTCAAAGACTACGCATATTTTTTCCAGCGAAAGAGTTTACTCGATTACGTGTTCTTTATACGGCCTGTGGCGCCCTGCAATCGCTGTAACAACAGTTTATCTATTATCATCCCAGACAATGAAAAATCACTTTAGTCCTGGAGTCAACGTCTATTAATAGATTCATAGACAATACCAAAGATATTCCTAGTTATGAGTTTTTAATAAAGCAATGAGATTGCAGCTTTATTGAGTCAATTACCTTGACTGTATTCAAGAGGCATGACTCGACGGCGCTCTGCACTGATTCTTGACAGCAACGAAAATATTAGCAAATGAGAATAGAGCATTCGGCTCCTAAGTACCGGCACCAAAGTATCGGCACCAAAGAACCGGCCCCAAAGTACCGACACCAAAGTATCGGCACCAAAATATCCTCAGCAAAGTATTGGCATCGAAGAATTTGCATCAAAAGATCGTGTTACGTTTGTTTGTACGCCTACCAGAATTTTGGGTTGCTTGACCGCAGTGGAAGGTACAACAATGTTTTTGTGGTGAAATTCTTCTGTTCGCCCAACTCATAATCAACGAATCG
The DNA here is from genome assembly GCA_016164225.1 of Gammarus roeselii. Classification (NCBI taxonomy): domain Eukaryota; kingdom Metazoa; phylum Arthropoda; class Malacostraca; order Amphipoda; family Gammaridae; genus Gammarus; species Gammarus roeselii. The sequence continues at coordinate 22,597 of SDVV010001065.1, read as the reverse complement.
CTTCCAATCAAACGATAGTTTGTGCCGAGATGCTTAATCAAACCAGTGTCAGTGCGGGAACATTCCGTCGGACTGTACTCCGGCGAAAAGACATGAGTTGATGTGATGTAAGAAACAATCTAACTTCAAATTAATGATTAAAATTCATGGGTATTATTCAACGGCATGTGTTTATTTGACAGAGCTGTAAAACAAATTTTGTCAATCAAATTGTATAACAACATTCAAATGTATAACGAATAATGATTATTCTATGATTTTGTTAATTTTATTTCGTTAATTTAAGACGATACAAAAATTTTGATCATGATTTATCGTTACTCATACGAATAAAATAAGCATTTTTTTGGCAAAATTGATTGATCCGCTTTGTTGAGTGAAGAACATCATAATGAAAACCCCAATCAAGTTGAAGTAAACCTGAAAATTGTTTATTTCGTTTCATAATTTTAGATCAACCAGAGCGAATTCTTGTGTGCGGTTCATCTGAACGAAATAAAAAACTAACGAGCAATATAACTTAGCAGTTTTTTTACGTATTGTACTTAGCCACTTCATGAATTGAGTTACATATTTCTCACTAAATTGTAATACATTGTGAGAAATTATTTTTGAGTTCAGGTGAATCTTTCATCGTCAACGAACTTTCTTTTGATGTTCCATGTCGAAGACTGGTAAACCTGAATCACATGTTTTGTCGAAGACTACGGGACCTGAATCACATATTATGTCGAAGACTAGTTGACCTGAATCACATGTTATGTCTTAAACTATTGAACCTGAATCACATGTTATGTCGAAGACTGCGGGACCTGAACACATGTCATGTCGACGACAAGTGGCCATTAATCATTGTTATGTCTAAGACAGCGGGACCTGATTCACAGGTTATGACGAAGACTAGTGGATCTGAATCACTTGCTCTGCCGAAGACTGCGGGACCAAATTCACATGTTTTGTCGAAGACTATTGGACCTGAATTACTTGTAATGTCGAAGACTGTGGGACCTGAATCACATGTTATCATAATCACATGTTAAGTCGAAAAGTGGTGAACCTGAATCCCTTGTTATGTCGAAGCCTAGTGGACCTGAATCACATGTTATGTCGAAGACTAGTGGACCTGAATCACTTGTTATGTCGAAGACTAGTGGACCTGAATCATTTGTTATGTCGAAGACTAGTTGACCTGAATCATTTGTTATGTCGAAGACTAGTGGGTCAGAATCACTTGTTATGTCGACGACTAGTGGACCTGAATCATTTGTTATGTCGAAGACTAGTGGGTCAGAATCACTTGTTACGCGCATTGTATGCAGTTTTTGGCTGATCATATAATTTTATCAGCGATATTTAAATTGAACCATGTTAAAATATCAGGATAAACAATGAGATAAATTCTCAACCTCCAAAATAAAAAAAGGCAATTTTTGATGAATTCATTATCTGGTGAATGAAACCCGAGCAATGAGGGAACTCTAGTGTGAGCACTACTGGCGAGTATTTAGTATTGCAGCGAGTGCTCTGCCAAACGTATAGGCAGCCTCAAGAAATAAATTGTAGAAATTTTAAAGCTCTTTATGACATAGGTAGCAATGGCGCGCCCGGACAAGACTAAGCCCCAGCTATTCTATTAAAACATTTCAAGCAAGTAATTAATATGTAAAAAGACAATAACAAAGCTTTTGGCCCAGACCTGGTTGCCATTTAGTAGGAGGAGGATGAGCTCTGAAGTAGATTTGATTTGATTTGAGCCTCATTTCCACCAGAGCCTCAACGTGAGTCATAACAGGCTCCCCCGTAGGGCGCTCTGAAGTAGAACGTCAAAAAGGTCATCATGTATCTGTGTAGTATCTGTGGCAAAGGATCAAAACAGGGAAATTTGCAGTAAGAAATAACATTTAACATGAGGTTCGAAACAATTCAAATCAGCACTTGATAAGAAAGCCATGTGGGAATCCACGATTTTCAGTTTAGTTCCATCTCGGTTTCATTCCTTGGTAAACTAAGGTGACCTGTGTCATTGCTGGGCTCCGTTTTGTAATGTGAGGATACCAATGCCAGGCGCTATTTTTACCGCGCAAACTGCAATGCTGGGCACCATTTTAACCGTACTGGTGTCAGTGATAGACACAATTTATTAACTATTGTGCTGGCACTGATGCCAGACACTTAATCTCAAACGTTCTACAACGTGCTAAATTTAGGAGCAGTGACTTAAACATTTCGATTGTATCGCTGTGTGCGACTTACCTTGGAAGTTTGTTTCAGTCTACGACAATTAGACTAGTTCGGTCGACGAGTACTTTGCCTATCGTAACCTCCCACTTTTCGATCATATCACCTCTGACGCGAAGTCCATCTTCGTACGATTTATTGCGCACCGAGAAGACAAGTTTGGAAGCTCTATATTGAACCTTATCTAATTGAATAAAGTCTTTCGGGCTGAATACTTCAGATGCGGTTCAACAAATGCATTGTGCAACCTAGTATAAACTGTGTTTGCTCTTGTACAAGATAGTACCGGACATCCGACCAAGCATTTTTTCGTTTTTTCAACAGCATCGTTCGATCCGGACATAATGTTTTCGCGCTTGGGGCTGTGATGACCTATACATTCGTCAATATTGAATTTCATTTGCTGTTTTCTGACTGATCAACAATTTTATTCGAGCCTAGTTGTAATTGTATCTCCTAACGCTTACGTCATGCCTGCACTCTTTTCTGCTAGCTATCTTCTGCAAATTTGCTAACGTATGAGAACAGATTTTCATCGTGATTGTTAATGAATGTTATGAAACGGACTGGACCTAAAACAGATCCTTGAGGCACGCCGTTTGTAATATTATCCTAAGGAAAAGAGTCTCCGGTTAGTACAATTCGATGCCGTCTATCCGCGAACAGAAATTGTATCCAGTTTTTGTGTTTGCCTCGAATAACGAAATTGTGCAATTTACCAACCAAGCGTCTACGAGCGACTTTGTCAAAACCTTTTTTGAAAATTAAGGTATATGATATCAACCGGAGATGTTACGGTGTAAATTTCAATTATATTCTTTAAAAAACGCAGCAGGTTAGTCGTACAGAACGGTTGTGCCTAAGCTCGCACAGTGTGTCACTTTCCGACATGTTTGTTTCTAAGATCCAGTGAACTAGAAAACTTTGGCACTCTAATCTAGTCTAGTTACTACGAATTTTGCCATTTTATCCGCAATCAAGCTTCCCCTATATTTGTCAATGTGAGGTTACTTAGTCGGTAATTTCCTTGACACTTTTTGTCCCCTCTTTTAAATTGGAGTAACCAATGGTTCTTTTCATTGAGATCGGCAACTGTCATTTGTGAGAGATTGGGTATTTTTTTAAATGGGTTAGCCGATTTCGTTCTAGACCTCTTGATCATGGCAAAAAACACTGAACACCTCCGACATCCCACTAGAAATGAAACATGCTGGCATGTTCCTATCAGCAAACGATGGCAGCCTCACATGCTCATCAAATTACAGAGCTAATTCCTGGACATCACGCATCGTCAAAGCTTTCGAAAGAGTTTTGAAGGACGAAAATAAAAGTTCCTTCATAAAAATTAATGACTCGACTCAAAGCAACCTGGCATCAGCAGTAGAAGAGCACGCTAGCCCAACTACTGGAACATTGTGATGAAATAATTCATGCAGTGTATGACAATTCATAAGTTGATGGGATTTATCAAGATTTTGCTAATGCTATTGCCAAGGTAGACCACAATATCCTGTTACATAACGCTAGTATCCAAGGAAATGTTATTGAATGGATAAAAAACATATACGGCACAAAAAAATAGGTGGTTATGGGAATTCAGCATTTTGTGTAACATTGAAAGTATTTAGTGGAGTCCGACAGATCACTAAATGGCCCTCTGCTTTTTTGAGTTGTGGCTTAAAAAGAATCACCTTTCATCAGCGTCCCCTGTGTAGATGGAACAAGAGTGTAATAGGGAAGGATCCAAAATATGTGGAAACTGTTCAAGCGGATCTAGAGGAAATTATCAAGTAGGCTGGAGAAAAACAACATGCAATTTAACAAATCTAACTATGGATGGAATACCAATTTGAAAGCAAGTCTTTACATCACTCGAGCAATAACACTCCTACTGTTGAAAAAACAAGGCCTGCGGTATTGAGCCGTGTACGCGCAGGACAATGCGTTTTCATTTGGTGAACAAGCCGCAAATGTTGAGACTAATGGCAGACGACTGTTCCTGGCCCATAAATGATATTGAACCTTTGGAAGTCAATGGATATAACCAGATATAGACTCATTTTCTCCGCTCTGGATCCCACAGCAGCAGAACAATCTTGAAAGACTAGAAGCAGTTCAAAGACGTTTCACACCAAGAAGTACAGAGGTAAAGAAAACTGATAATCAAACGTATGCTTTTCTCGTGCTACTGTTTGAGAAACGAGCATCAACACAGCTGTCAGGTGGCAGCTGCGATGTGACCCTTTGTACAGCAAAAACACTCCAAGTCCAAATAGGTATAAAATATGGATTTCTCATTGATATTTGTCCCACAGATGAAATCGATCTTTACTACACCTTCGTCGATGTCTTCAAAACACAACACAGTATTGTGCTTGGAGACTTCGATATCCCTTACTGCCACCGGTCAACGTATGATTGATTTTGCAAACGATAAATTCATGACCCAAATGATGAAGACACCTGCATGAGGCAGTAATATTCTTGATCTTCTATTTAGTGCAAGCGACTCTTATGTCACTAACGTTGAAGTGGGAGAACCACTTAGAACTAGCGACCATAACTGTATCCGTTTTAAGACAGAGCTCGAGTTGAAATCGTCAAGTTTGAAGGCTCAATGGCGACAGCTAATATAGCCATCGAACGTGACGTAAACCAAACGTTAACCAATTTTCTGACTATACCTAAGTTTTGAACTGTAGCATATCCCTCGTAAAAAACAGGCGACCAGCAATCGATCAGTCTAAGTACTGCAAACGAGAACTGCAGCAGCTTCAGTCGCAAAAAAAAACAAAGCACTTCACAAAACAGAAATTCACGACGACAATTCAAAATATGAATTCATAGTCAGCAGAAGAGCTCTAAAGAAGGTTCTAGAACGCAAAAAATAAAGTTTATGAAAGTAAAATTGCGACGAATGCCAAGACTAATCCGAAGCAACTTTTTTGTGATATCTAGAGCCAAACAAATTAAGATCTGTTATAGGTTCTCTTTAGCACGATAGTGGTGAGCTAGAAGCCGATGACACGCATGACTGTCTTTCTAAGCCAATATTTCTGTTCTGCATTTACGTTAGAGAATCCGGATATTCCTAATCACCAAGGATATCATAACGGAAAGACAAATTTAAGCCCTCAGGACAGTAAACATTCCCCTTGACGAAGGTATTATATAGATAAATTTAAGGTTACAAAATCGTCAGGTCCAGACCAAGTTCATCCCAGAATACAGAAGGAGACTAAGAACTAAATCGACGTCCAATCTCTCACAAATTACCAACCCGTTCAAAGGAAAGAGGCCAACGTCGTTCCAATATTAAAATGAGGAAATGTAGAGTGTCGCGGCAATTACCAACCAATTATTCCCTCCTCAGTCATTGGAAAATTAATAGAAAGTTTACAGAATTCTTAGAATCAACCAAGTTGATTGAGGACTCTCAGCATGGCTTTAGACACAATCGTTTGTGCCTTACGACTCTGCAACTTTTTTCAAGAATATAATTGAAATTCACGACACAAAATCTCCAATTGATATCATTTACTTTGACTTTCAAAAGGCCTTTGATAAAGTACCCCACTAGCACTTAGTTTGTAAATTGCACAGCATCGGTATTTGAGGTGAGCTTAATAACAGGATAAAATGATTTCTAACGGACAGATGGCAGCCAGTTGTACTTAACGGAGCGTCCTTGTTAATATTCATAAACTATCTCGACAGACACATGCTCCAAGCTTGCATACGATGCAAAGATAGGACGAAAAGTGCAAATCGAACTTGATTGTCAGTAGATAGAATTAGACTGGAAATTTTTTTTTCGATTGGCCAGAAAAGAGGCGTATGGAATTTAATGTTGACAATTGTAAAGTTATGCACATAGGTCCTCATATCCTCAAACACGGTTATCCAAAGTCCGGGAAGAACTTATTGCTGTCAAACAAAAGAGAGATTTAGATGTCGTCATTAGTAACGACTTAAAAAGCAGCAAGCAATGTGACGATGCTGCAAAAAAAGGCAACAAAATGCTAGGTATGATTTCCCGCTCTATCTCGTACAAAAACAGACCCAGTATTCTTAAGTTACACAATGCACCTGTTAATCCACATCTCGAGTATTCCGTTCAATTCTGGTCTCCATATCTTAGAAAAGACGTTATAAAATTAGAGAAGGTTCAACGTACAGCTACCAGCCCTATACCTTCGCTGCGCCCTAAATCGTACGAAGACAGACTACGTGAACTCAATCTTTATTCACTAGAGACGCGTAGAGTCAGAGGTGACATGATCGAGGCATGGAAGATAATGAAGGGTAAGGAAAACGTCGACAAAGCGAGCCTTTTCACTTTTGATGCGTGCTGAGTGACTAGTAATAATGATTACAAAATCGTTGGGAAGCGTTTTTCACTCGACATCAGGCGCAATTTCCTCAGGTATCATGTTGTCGCAGAATGGAACAAACTTCTAGCGAAGGTTGGAAGCAATACACATAAATCGCAGTTAAATAGCAAAACCCTTCCCTTTCTTGATGTTTAAAAAAACTCTCATAGAAGTTTTATTTAAGAACTAATCCCCTTGCATTCAAAAAGCAAACATAGTTCGGGACAGAAGTCCTGTTGTTGTCTTCTTACTCATATTAACACTTGTATTAGTCTCTCTTTACTCATTCTTTACCTAAAATTTATATATAACGCTCGTAGATATTTTGTTACTGCCTTGGTGAGTCAGAACGTATGCAAATAACAGATCATGCTCTCAAGTGCTCCTGTTTGGACAGAATAGCGTGAACCAAATCATTCAGGTGGAGTCAGAGTTATCAGACGCTATTAAAATCATCAGTCGTTATAATGCTTATCATTGTATCCACAAAATTGATTAAGTGATTGCGACTTCCATTTTATTTCAGGGTTAGAACGTATTGCAATACTATATTGTACAAATGACTGAGCAAAATAACTAGTGCCGTTCCCTGATGCGAAACGACCACTGAATATTGAACGAATGCTATAAATTTAACCTAAAATTGGTCTGAATTAGTGAAATATTCGACTGAGTGACGTTCCAATTGGCCCTTGCAATAAGACTGATGAAAACAAGGTTATTCAACATTGATGAAGGCGAGGGTATTCTGTACTAAGGAAGACGTGGGTATTTGGCATGTATGACATGTACAGCCGCTTCCTCCTACGCTGCAGAGGGTGGCAAGAATAGGCGGTCATATTATGCCCGTGCTATCTTCCTAAGCTGCAGGGTGGCAAGGTTAGGTGGTCTTATAATGCCCGGGCCAGTACAAATGTACAATTACGCGTCGGATTATTTGATTAGATTCAAGTGAAGTGACATGCAACGGTATTTTAGTTATCTGGTGTGCGACCATACGGCAATTCTACCTAAAGAAGTACTTTAATAATAAATCAGAACTGAAAGCTCCCGGTTGGTCAACGTATCCATTCACAAGCTGCAGATTATTTCTAAACAATCAGTATAAAAACGATGCTTGAGCTAGAACGCGTGCGTGCATTTTGACAGAAAAAATGAAGCCAGGTACACATGGAGCAGGTACAGCAAACCGTGACATGGATTTCCCGATCAAATATGTGACATAACACCAATGGACAATTTCAGTACGTTGATGTAAAATCATCTTAAACTGCGTATTACAAGAACGTGTCACTAAGCAGATTAACACGGTTTAGTTTGCAATACCAGAAACATTATCTTTGAGTCGTCGTTTTCTGTTTATCCGCGTCGATGTCGGCATCGTAAATTTGCGACTCAGGAGCAAATTTATGTGGGAATCCTAACAATGATAGATAGACTGTTGGTAGTGACACCATCACTTGAATTTGTGGAGCAGTGATATGCGCCACTACCTTCAAGTGTATGAGATGGTTTAACTCAGAAATTTTTGTCAAGTACACACATAGAGTCGTTTCTTCATCAGCTGGGGGCCAGAATGGGGTGAGGCGGCCAGAGAGGATGGAGGTGCTCAAGACTGTGGATCGTAGCCAAGACTTGAACTCACCACATGCAACACCAGAGACAGGCGTTGCAGCTGAGAACACTATCCATTCATCCATCGAAGCTCATGATGAGGTCAAATTACTATCGCCCGTCAAATTACTATCGTCAGTCTTCATCAAATAATAGCTGACTACTCCTGATGTGACTCTGATTTTTTTTTAAATATGCCTAATAAAAGTCAGTGAATTTATACAAAGGATTTATCGAGCTCATCTCTTAACTCTGTCCTTCATGTAACGTTTCTGGAAAACAAAGTTCTTTTTAGAGCTTGGAAATATTTCCGTAACCCAATGTTTTCCTGGCCGAAAATAATAGAGTGAATGTCTTCTGGTCGAAAACAATGGTGTGAATGTTATGGCACTGTCGTGCAAGCCTCGAACTGCATGACAAAAGTTGCTTGGCCACAATTAGCTAAACTGAACCCATCTCCAATCAATGTAAATTATGAAAAAAAATACTTGTAGCCCATTGCCTATACTACGACAAACGTCATTCTCAACCTAAATGATGTTTGTCGTTGCTTGCGTCCGTCTGTCTGTCTGTTGCTCAAGTCACAAAATTATTCAAAATGTGCGTACTACTTCATCAATGATGCATCGATCTTGCAGGTTTATTAAGGAAACAATAATAAGAACAGATGGACGTAAAATTCTCCCAAATTTGTTCTCGTTTCAACAATGTCCTACTGAGAGCTTCTAAAACCACCCAGCTCATCTGTTTCTTCAATATGCTTCGAATTGAATGGAGACTAGATTAGATTAGAGGGTATATCTCCACCGGCGCTCCGACGCGAGTCATTGTGAGCGTATTTCAGAGTTTGGTTTCATCGTGGTGAAGCTTGCGTACAGTTGCGAAGGGGAATAAGGCTAAGATTCTCTATGAACATAAATCCGAAATTCTTTTTCTGGATACATTCGAATTTAATATGAGTTTGATTTCTTACAACATATGAGAAGCTTTGACCAAATATAATACCTAAAAAAGTCACAAATTTCGTTTAAATTCCATGTGACAAAAAAGGGTGGTTAGTTACTTCGTAACTGACAGCGTAAACAAATTTCATTTTGATTATGCATAAAAGCGGAAAAAAATTAGTTGAAGGTTAATCTTAAACGAGAAAAATTGACTTTAAAAAACTGTAAATTCAACCTTACAGGGATTTGTATTACAGCATTTGGGCTTCAACATGCTGCTGATTGAATTCTTCATTTTTTCTTTATTCGAATGTTGAGTGGAAAACAATTATTGACAAATTTCGTTGGTCTGCAATCATTAACGAATTTTCCTTTGCTACTGTAGAGTAGCTAAAGAAAATGTTCGCAAACAGCTGCTCTGAAACTTCCCTATTCTCAGAAAAAGTGACGTAGCTTGGTCATGATCTCGTTTAGGTTAACCCTAGACGTTTATATTGATGGTGTCAATTAACTGACTAAGATGATGGGATATTCCACGCGTTTTTACAACTTAATGTGAAGTTCCACACACGTAAATGCATGCATGCATAATGATTACACATTCATTAACTTCACTCATGGCAGTTGTGGGGAGATTTTGCTCAAACCACTAAAATATCGATCACAGAAATTCATCGATATTTATATCATCGATATTAAGTTAAATGAATGTTTCACTTTGTTAATTCCTTCTCGAAAATTCTAACCAGTTCAATTACGATTTATTTTGGTTACAAATTGCTCCAGTGCCCGATCAAATTGCCTTATTGAGTGATAACGCTAAATTATTCATAATTCAAAATTGGAAACGGTTGATGCCACAAACAGACGGCTGCGAGTTGTACTTGACGGTGCCCTGCCCCCTGGTGCATGTAACAAGCGGTGCGCCTCAAGGATCAATTGTATGTCTTCGTTTTCGAGAACATGCAAATTGGCTGCGAGTTGTACTTGAATGTGCACTAAATTTCGCGTTATCGAAATTCTGGTTACAATTTGAATCGGTAGTATTGGGTCTATTTAATACCATGGCAGTTATTTAAAGCGTCAAAATAGTATTAACAATTATCATCTGAAGAAATGCACACGAATGACCAGCGTTTTGAAGAAGAATGTTTTGCCATTCTGCTTACGTGAACACGTTCTAGTACTATTACTACTCAGGGCCAACTCTCCGAGCTGGTCAACTTCCATAGAACAGGTGAAAGTTGGTATACAATAGTTGGGCTTCCTATCAATGTATAAATTTTGCTCATTCGAGTGATCGTTAAATGACGTGGACCAGCGGTCGCATTCAGATGCTGATCTTGGACGCGTCAGGGCTGGCAAATTCTTTGATTTAATCCGTTAAGCAACTTTAATTAATCAAATTCGGTGTATAAGACGAAATAGAACGATGTAAAACCAAGTGTAAGGAAGTATAACGAAGTATACCGAACTATATCGGAACTATATCGGAAGTATAACGAAGTATAACGATGTATAACGAAGTATAACGAAGTAGGACGAAGTACAACGAAGTACAACAAAGAATAACGAAGTATAACTAAGTATAACTAAGTGTAACGAAGTGCTATGAAGTATAACGAAGTATAACGAAATATAACGAAGTATGACGAAGTATAATGAAGTATAACGAAGTATAACGAAGTATAACGAAGTATAACGAAGTATAACGAAGTATAACGAAGTATAACGAAGTATGACATATTATAACGAAGTATAACGAAGTATAACGAAGAATAACGAAGTACATCGGAAGTATAACGAAATATAACGAAGTAAAACTACGTGTAATAAAGTATAACGAAGTATAACGAAGTATACCGAAGTATATCGGAAGTATAACGAAGTATAACGAAGTATAGCGAAGTATAACGAAGTATAACGAAGTATAACGCAGTATAACGAAGTATAACGAAGTATAACGAAGAATAATGAAGTATAACGAAGTATAGCGAAGTATAACGAAGTATAACGAATTATAACAAAGTATAAGAAGTATAACGAAGTATAACGAAGTATGACGAAGTATAACGAAGTATAACAAAGTATAACAAAGAATAACGAAGTATATTTGAAGTATAACGAAATATAACGAAGTAAAACTAAGTGTAACGGAGTATTACGAAGTATAACGAAATATAATGATGTATAAAGATATTTTCTGGCGAATGCAGCACGTCATCCACGTGGTTCCTGTTTATTTAATCATAATTTAGTTCTTAGTGTCACGTATACGTTAATTCTGATTCGCCTTCTTTGTTTTCACGCAGTCGAGGGTGCAGTACAATTTCTATTCAGTATATTAGTCGAGTCTTTCCCTGATTTTAAAATGTATATTATAATAATAATTAGGGTGATCTCAAATTAGGAAAAGTGAGAAAGTAAGTGTATAAACAATGAGGGAATGTAACTCAAAATGTATGCTATTAATTGATTTGACCGACTGCCCTAAATTCTACAACATCCGAGCCTCAGAATTTATAATACGCTCTTGGAGGCTATAGGCACCTTTTCTAGCTTGTATATGTTATTGTGCATCTGGCCACCAGAGCAAGTTTCAGCCGATCACATACGTAAGACTAATTGCTTCAGATCCGTGAACCTAATTTTTCTGGAATCACCGAATCTCACAACCACGAGCCCGTTCGGTGTAGGGGCGGTGAGTCGCCTTATCAAATTCAACTGAGCGGAGCATAAGGCAACACGATTTTGAAGCGTTGGGGTTACGAACGTAAACAGAAAAGCATAAGGCGAAAGCCTCTCCGAACACTTTGAGGAATCCATCATCTCCGGGTCTCTAGCCTGGCCCCCACTCACATAAACTCGTTACAACAAAGACAAAACACAAAAAGACAGAGGTATTCCCTCTCAAACATCACCTTGAGATGAGGTAAAGACTTCTTTAACAAGATCGATGGCCCTGCACGCCAGTGTCACGAATTGCTAAACCCACGTCAATCCCATCGAGATATTCGTATCACACCAGGAGCCCACTTTGGCTTTCTTTAATCGAATTCTGGACCCCCTACCGATAACCCAACTATGCCTAAGACAACACATATTTCGAGACACCGGTGCGGGCCGATCACACACTCAATACAGTCCCGCAGAGTCATCTACCAGAAGTGGACGAAAAGGAGTTAGGACGAGGTGCGAGAACCACATAACTCTCCAGTCAGAACAGCATTGACGGGGGAATACCTACTTGGATTGGTGTCCGTGATACCAAGTCACCTCAAACCCTGTTGACTAAGTCATGGCGTCGTTCCTTTTAATCGGCATGCTCAGTCATGATATCACGTCGATGATTGAGCAATGTAAACGTCCGCATGATATTTTTCGTCGTTTCTTGGGTTCGGGTGGCAGTGTGCGTCCCAACACACTCATAAAAATAACAGTGAATTGCAATATTCAACCAAGAAATGTTTTGCTAATGTTATAAAGCCAACACAATTTGACGTTAATCAGAGGTAGAAAAGAGTTTACTGAAAGTGTGCATTAGCTCGAGACGCACGATAAAAAGATCAGCTTTGCGGACAGACTTGAACCCATCACCTAGCGCGTCTGAATCAGTGTCGTTGTCCCTGATCTACTGGGTGATGGAACTTGTGAAGTAGATTTTGTTATTTATTTGGATTGGCGTCAATTATATTGAAGTCAAACGTGTTGTTTTTGTGCTGTTGATCATTTGAGGAATTTTTTCACCGGAGAATTTTGTTTTGTGCAACGACGCAAATATTTCATAAAGGAAAACTTCGGATGACTTGAAAACGAGTCTGGTTGAATATGAAACTTTTTTAATTGATTGTGTTGTTAATCAGTTTGACTGAACAAGTTTACTAATATATATCATGGAGGATGGATTTACGCTGAAGGACTGCGTTGAATATTGCTTGATTCTGTTGGTTTCTATACTCGTTCGTAGAGAGCGTATCCATTTTACATTATTGACTTTCACTGTCCACATTTAACTCGCAATGTTTAATGCACATATTCAATCCTCTCAAATTCACTGATATTTGGGAGTGATCCCTCGCAAATCCCTGATATCAGTGTGCATCCCTAAACTGGCTTAAGAATGCAAGGTTATGGAGTAATCGGTAGACCATATATTAGGGCCATGCAAGTTTTTTGAATGCACACTTCTTTATATTTAGACTTTTCGAGTGAATGCGCACTTTTCTAATGCACAGTTAATTCCTAGTAGCTTTGTTCATTATTGTGCATCCGTTTAGAACGTACATTTGCAAGCTCCTGCTTCATAAATGCACACTCAGTGAACAACCATAATGTACACTTTAATTTTCGTCTCTACAGCCAAATCCAAAAAAATTGTGTGCAGCAGCCTGCGATGTACACTTCCAAACCCTGAGATTTTCCGAGTGCATGCTCTAGTCGGTGGGCGTCGGGGCTTTCGGGTTGTGCGCTGGCAAGGCCTTAAGAGTTCCTGGTTTGGACTAGTTTTGCTTGTTTCTGGATTCAAAGACATCCCGGGATCCCCGGCATCCCGGAATATACAATTTTAGCATGGAAACCCTTTAAAACGTTATTTCCAGTATAGAAAATGGGGTATACGTGTTCGTATTAAAAAATATTCTACGAACACTTATCGACCTTGAGCTCCTTTTGTTTTACAAGCAAATATAAATATCAAAATTAAAAATAATTGAAGCTTAAATATATTTTGTGAGATAACGCATATACAAATATTTTGAATTTTCAAACAATTTCATAGCTCCGAAGACATATGGGCACATTGGTTCGTATTTTCAACTTCGTTATTTATAATGCAGCCACGAGAAATGTTCTCTCCAATTCAACCGCTACTTTAGCTCACTAAAGTAGTGTTTTGAATGTGTACGCTAGTTGCCATCTAACCACCCATATCGTGACTGCGATGGTAATTTGCTTTACCTTCTGTCAATAACTTAACGGGAATGTAGTTAAATGTTATGCATAAGCTCTATGAGAACGTTCCTGAATATGTTGGGTAAGAAATAAATCCTAGGAAATAAATTCAACCGGCATTCTGGGACAGAAACGCTGTTAGCTCCTCCGCTGAAGAAGGGGCCTGGGCAAATTAAGGAACAACCTACCAATAATAACAATGCCCTTGGCAAGCGCAGTTTGTCACAGTGGGATATGTTAAAAGCTTAAGCTCTCACATTAGCTGCAAATACTTCCCATCTAAAGGAATTATTTTTTATTCCTTTTAGGTTCAGTTCAGCGAGATGGAAAGAAGGTCATAATTCGATTTGGGAGAAACCGCATCGCAAATCGTTAAACACTGACGGACATCTAAGCAACGATATTTTGTATTGTGAGATCTCAAAAAGACAGGGTTTCAGCAAAAAAAAACAAGTTTTTGCACTCAAAATTATCGCTCATACAAACGACGTGGGGAGAAGAAATAGCAAAAAGTAACCAAGATTAGAAATCTAATTTGGGGAAACGAATTCAACATTAAGAAGTTTAAAAACTCATTGGCCTTATGAGTGAGAGCATGGAATGCGACAGTCTGACAAATAATTATCGTGTGACGGCAAATACAGACTAGTCAACGGTGACAGAGACCGATAGAGAGCTGGAGGGCGTGACATTATTTAGACGAATTCACTCTCTCCTGTTACTCACTACTTCACTAAGACATGCAAGGCCGAGAGGGTGGAGGAGTGTTGTTCCTCGTAAAAAAACACTTTGCAAACATTAGAAGTCACTATTCCACCAAACAGACTCGACATAGTACCAATACAAGTAGTCGGTAAACATACAACATATCAAATCATCCTCGTCTATCGTCCTCCAAAAAAGCAAGGTTGCAGATGGTATCGATCTTTACAACACCCTCGCCGATGACGTCCCAAGACAAAACAGTATTGTGCTTGGAGACTTCAACATTCCTGACATTGATTTGAAAACCGACGAATGTACTGCCACTGACCAACGTCTGAATGATTTTGCTGACGATAAGTTCATAACCCAAATGGTAAAGACATCTGCAAGAGGTAGCAATATTCTTGATCTTCTATTTAGTGCAATTCTCAGGTCACGAGTGTCGAAGTGGGCGAACTAGCCGGAACTAGCTACCATAACTGTATCCATTTTATTATAGAGCTCGAGTTTAAAATGTCAATAAACTGTGAAAAAGTCCTTAACATTATATTAGCTATCTGTGATGGCTTAAGAAAGTCAATAGTGTCAGCAAATATAACCCTCGGACAATATGTCAATGAATTGCTAAAAAGAAATAAAAATTGACTTCACTTAAAAAATTGAATATGAGCATACCCCGCACAAAAACAGACGAACAGCAGCCAATCAGCCGAAGTACTGGAAAGGAGAATTGCAGCGTCTTCAGTCGCATAACAACGCAAAACACTAGATAAAACAGAAACACCCCCCATGACGATGTAGCAAATAATGGATTCAACATCAGCAGAAAAAATCTAAAGAAGGTCTTGAAACGTACGAAAAAAAGATTACTGAAATTAAATAACGGTCAGTGCCAAACCGAATCCGAAACAATTTTTAGTTATATCTCAAGAAAAAAAATCCAGATCTGTAATTGTTCCTCTTGAGAACGATGTCGGTGAGCTAGAAACGGAGCTAGCAACGAACGACGTTAGTGAGCAAAAACGGACGAACACGGACGAGCTAGAGATGGTGAACCAGAAACGGGTCAGCTAGAAACGGACGACTCCAAGTTCATCCCAGAATTCTGAAAGAGACTAAAAACGAAATCGCCGAACATTTGTCAAACATTTTCACCCAATCTCTCATTTATGGCACTTACCCTTCTCAATGGAAAGAGGCCAACGTCTCTTCAATTTTTAAAGAAAGAGTAAAAAAGTGTCCCGGCAATTAGTCTCACAACAGTAATTGGCAAATTGATAGAAAGTTTAATAACGGATAAAATTACAGTATTCCTAGAATCAAACAAGTCGATTGGCAACTCTCAGCATGGCTTTAGACGCAATCGTTCCTGTCCTATAAACCTGCTACGTTTTTTCAAGAATATAATTGAAATTCACGACACAAAATCTTCAATCGACATCATTTACCTTGATTTTCAGAAGGCCTGCGATAAAGTACCCCACTAGCAATTAGTTAGTAAATTGCACATCATTTGAGGCGAGCTTAATGACTGGATAAATGTTGGCTCAATGACAGACGGCAACGAGTTGTACTTAACTGAGCTTCCTTGTTAAAGGAGCCGTTGTCTACGGTTCAGCAGTCAAACCCACTCTCGGACCTTTCTCGACCATCGCAAACAATGCTATGCGTATCACAACCGGCGCGTTCTGCTCCACCCCAATCGAATCCCTTAACGTGCTCGCTCACGAACTTCCACTTCCGCTCCAGCGAGACAAACTTACACTACAATACTATTTTAAGACTAGAAGTCTAATCAACAACCCAGCACTCAACCACATCACCATCATATCCGATAAGCGCCTTTTCGCGTCTAAAAAGAATATATGCCCACCGTTTTCTCTACTTGTGGACAACCTATTGACCTCGCTAAACATCAACCGTAAGGCTATCAAGCCTTCATTTTCCTACCGAATCCTTCAAATTAACACACCAACATGGATGATCAACCCATCATCAGTCATCCTAGATCTGCAAGTGTACCATGAAGCCACTACTCCAACCAACTCGTGCCGACAGGAATTCCTAAGACTACTTGAGGAAGAATATTTAGAGTACCGGATAACGAATGAGCCATTGTCCTGACTGACTGGTTTCAATCACCAGGCAAACCAATCTTCTTGACTATCAGGCCAAACTAACCAATTAAGACTTAATAAATATTCGAACGGAAATAATCCAAACAATTGATTGATTGAAGGAAGCCTATGACCAAATATTATTGTCTAGTTTCAAAAATTGCCCTCACTAATTAGGTAATTAATCCTTGTGATCAATGATTCTTCTAACGAGCTTGGGTCATTTGAAAGAAATTGGTCTGAACCCTAACAGAGAGGTGGGGGATGCAGAGCGGCAAATTTTCATTGTCCCTAGGTTATTGCCTTGGGGGGTTGTATAGAGACGCAAAATATCGAGGCCATCCGACGTTTCAGTCCACCTGAAGAGCAGCAATCGAAAGACACGTTCCGCCCAGTTACTCACAAAGCATGCTAGCGGTAATCAGCGGAGAACGAACGTGTCGATTCAGCTACTGAACCATCGTGTCCCTGATCAACAAGTGTTGGAATCTACCGTGCCATTCAAGCCGTGCATGGGAGGTGCCAGTCAAGCCGTGCATAGGAGGAGCCAGTCAAGCCGTGCATAGGAGGTACCAGTCAAGCCGTGCATTGTCGGTGCCAGTCAAGCCGTACATAGGAGGTGCCAGTCAAGCTGTTCATAGGAGGTGCCAGCCAAGCTGTTCATAGGAGGTGCCAGTCAAGCTGTTCATAGGAGGTGCCAGCCAAGCAGTGCATAAGAGGCGCCAGTCAAGCCGTGCATAGAAGCCAGTCAAGCCGTGCATAGGAGGTGCCACTTGAGCCGTGCATAGGAGAAAGTCAAGCCGTGCATAGGAGGTGCCAGTCAAGCTGTTCATAGGAGGTGCCAGTCAAGCAGTGCATAGGAGGCGCCAGTCAAGCCGTGCATAGAAGCCAGTCAAGCCGTGCATAGGAGGTGACACTTGAGCCGTGCATAGGAGAGAGTCAAGCCGTGCATAGGAGGTGCCAGTCAAGCCGTGCATAGGAGGTGCCAGTCAAGCCGTGCATAGGAGGAGCCAGTCAAGCCGTGCATAGGAACCAGTCAAGCCGTGCATATGAACCAGTCAAGCCGTGCATAGGAGGTGCCAGTCGAGCCGTACATAGGAGCCAGTCAAGCCGTGCATAGGAGGTGCCAGTCAAGCCGTGAATATGAGGAGCCAGTCAAGCCGTGCATAGGAAGAGCCTGTCGAGCCGTGCATAGGCGCTATTCGCTCTTGTGCATATACCGTTTATTAACTGATGGTTGATAATGTGGGAGACAACTCCCTATGGTCGGCTGGCTCTTTGGTGGAAGATGGTGATGCCAAAATTGACCTTGACGGCGGAGATGTTGAGCAGAGTGATTCATCTGAGCAATTGTGAGGTGAATTTTCGAAACTTAATAATGCTACTGCTACAATAATAATGCTACTGGAATCCTTAAAATCTTCGACCTTCACCGAAAAAAAAGCTTCGCGCTCTATAAATAACAATTACCTCAATGATCCTCTTCCCGCAATCCTACCTACTTTGGTGACGTGCTTGAAGAGTATTCAGAGCTTGAGCCTCAAGTTTTTGGACATGTTTTCAAAAGTGAGACACTCTGAGAGTTCGACGACCGTCCCCAATGGCTTATCGTCTTAGGCATCCTACTCTTATACATTGAAGACCGCCCTACGGGGGAGTCTGCATTACCTTCGCGTTGGGACTCCGGTGTAACATTAAAGCAAATAATAAATAAATAAACTTATACCTTGAAGATCCAGGCCTCTGGAGCCAGCACTCCCGTGCCTACCGCCCGCTGGGCGACAATCGATGACAAACTGGACAGCCTTGAACAGAACGCCCTTCCCAACTCCACCATCTGCCAGGGTCCCGTGGTAGCCTCTCTTCGATCTGAGGCGGGTGAAAACAGCAACGCCGTGCAGTATGGTAATAAGCTGAAGACTCTACTTGTTGACAAAATTAACTCTGCCACTCAAACACAGATCCGCTCCGATAATTTGATCTCTGTCCTTAGCCGATGTGTTCTATTTTAATTATAATGAACATATACCACTCGTCGCCATAACTGTGACCAGTAAAAAATTTGCACCGTGATTGAGTAAAGATATCAAATTTATGAAGAGGAAGAAATACAAATTGCTAGCTCTGGTTCGAAGGAGCTGTGTTGAAATGAGTTTCTTCCGAACTTATCGTAACCTCTTGCGCTACGTAATTAGGAAATCAAATAAATTAAACTTCTGTCGCAAAATTTTGTTAAAAAGAGGCGATTGTAGAGGTACGTGGAAAGTTGCCAATGGCCTTATTGGCAGGTGTGGGCCACCGTCTACAATTCGTATTGTCCAAAATGGTGTTAGTCTAGCGCCTGCATCCCTGGCAAATGAGTTTAATAAGTACTTATCATCTATTGCTAATAGTCTCGTAAACGGTGCTGACCGCCCTGTTACCTCATACCATGTCTCCTTGCTCCCAAACATTTCAGCTCTTTCTTTTCAAGTGACATCTTCTGCTGAGATTGGGTCTTTGTTAACGCATTTAAATCTAAAAGATTCAATAAGCTTGAAATTCAACCATACATTGTGAGCATGATCCTACCTACCATTGCCCCTATTATGGAACATATTTTCAATCTATGTCTTAATCAAGGTGTGTACCCTGATGCCCTTAAGATAGCTCATGTGGTACCTATTTTAAAGAAGGGAGATCGCAATAATTTTTGTAACTATAGGCCTATATCAATCTTATCAGTGTTTAACAAGGGGTTCAAAAAAATAGTACACGTTAGGCTGTCCTCATTTGTACACCAGCACAATATAATTGCCAACAGCCAGTTCGGCTTTGTGAAAAAGAAAAATACAACATTTGCAATATTTCACTTGGTTCAGGATTTTCTCAATACTTTCACAAGAAGACCTATTCCATTTGTCTTTTTCTTGACCTTAGAAAGGCCTTCGATACATGTGACTTTGATGTTCTTAGGACGAAGTTTGATGCTTATGGCGTGAGGGATACTGCTCTGTCGTCGATAGTGTCCTACCTGACCAGTCGCAGACAGTATGTTTCGGTCAGCAATGTCAGTTCCACCCATTTGCCCGTACCGGCTAGCGTGTCCCAGGGGTCGGTGCTGGGCCCTTTACTGTTCAATATCTGCATATATGATATAGCGTCTATCCAAAACTCCAATGTTATCATGTTTGCCGACGATGGGGTGTTCTACGTGCGTGGCGAAACTTTTGATGAGGTCCTTGATAAGATGAATGCTACTATTGCTAGTCTGAATCTTTGACTTAGGCATATTAAGTTATTGCCACATCAAAATAAGACAAAACTAATGTTGTTCACTCCGAGTTATCATCTTGATTTACCCGATGTATTGTTCAACAATGTTAATCTCGAGGGGGTCAACCAGATACGGTACCTTGGATTAATCTTTCAAAATAAACTAACCTACAGTTTTCATAATTCTGAGTTAACATGCACACTAAGCAAATCGCAGGGCGCAATCTACGCTGTTTCCGGCCTTCTCCCCCGAACTGCCCGAGGACTCTTTATTTTAGTCTCGTATATCCTCATGTTGTTCAAATGATAATACTGTGGGTTGCGGTCTCTGATAATCTACTAAGCCCTGTTGCGGTTTTGTTAAATAAAATTCTACGGGTGATGTTGCAGGTCAAATATGATAACGACCGCATCCTCTTCATGAGAACCAGCTTAATGTATAATTTATTCGCTAAGTAAATACAACCATTAATCTATAACCATTTATACGAGACTTGTAATCTTGTCCATAACAGTAGTGTAATGTGTCTAGAAACGCAATTTTTTGGGAATGCGGTAGAGGACCCCCCCCCCCTAGGCATAAAGTTGGATGCGCTCCTGAAAAATTAGGGTGAGAGATTGCTCTTACCTGTTATTTGTCTTATCAGTTATTTCCATTTGGGTCAATTCAATTACTTTTGGTTATATCAGCGCAACGCAATTTTTTTATTCGGACAATGTAATGGTTAGGATGCATCTAAAAACTTTTGGTGTCCGAATTAGCCCCCATGTAACATGGACATGGTAATTAATAATTATTTTTGGGGTCAAGTTGATAACATTTGGGTCAGTTTAAATATATTACGGGATCTGAGTCAGATAACAGACCAAAGAGACTTACGGCTGGCTTACGACAGGCTTACGGCTGGGTTATGGGCGGCTTCAATATATATATATATGTTAATAGGTTATATATGTTGATTTTAATAATATAGAGCAAAAGCTATAGTATTTGATTAAATCCATCCGCTTCTTCCCCTTGTATGTATATATTTTTCAGAGTTTATGCACTTTTCTCGTCACCTTGCCTAACAACGAGATTGTATCTCTACGGAACACGTTGTTCACGAGAGTGTAGTTTTTTTTTCATACTAGAAGCATACGATTGAAAATGTTACCACTTTGCTCGCAGGGGCAGACCTCTATCCGGTAATGTCATACAGAGACCTTATCTTGAGTCGCACTCCTCTCGTGTTCCCGCCTAATAGCCAGAAAATTCTCTACAAAGTCAGTTTACGGTACCTTTAATCACTTGCTGCGTTGCTGGTTGGATTATCGTTATAATACATTTGGAACTCCCCACTCGCCAAAAAGTTGGATACGCTTTGGAAAATTGGGTGAGATAAGCTTGCTCGTATAAAATCAATGTTCGTCCACGGTTTTATGGGTTATTGAATTGGCATATCCACAAGAAATGCTAGCTTGGTACATATCGACTTGGCCGTATGTAAAGGAATTCATTCATTTTAATAGCATATGGTATTGTAGTTTACATTTAAGGAACATTTACATCAATCTATTTTCATCATTTTAGGAACGGTTGCAGGGTTTACGTTAACGTATTTTTAATCCGTACGACAATGGACAATGAAACATGTTCATGTATATATTTAATTATTCAATACATAGTTACATGTGAGCATTTACATATAAGGATTATTTACATATTAGGATCATTTAGAGAATAAAACCTGAAGACGTAGAAGTACTTTCGTCATTGACCTAACTCCACACGACGAAGACGGTCTCACCTGGCATACGTCTTTCCCATGCCAAATATATTTGTTCATCGACATCATCCTCATCATCATCACCCACGACACATTGCTTCCTCTTTTTAGTGACTGTAGGTTCAACTTCAATGGGTTTTATGAGAATGTCTGGATGCCCATAGGCAAGAGTTGTGCACGCATCGACATAGTATCGTTTGTTTTCAAATTTACTGAGGCAGTTCTTGATAGTGCGTGGTTTGAAGCTGGCATGCTTGCGCGAATGTTGTGTATGGTCTCAAAGTGTGTGTGTTTTTCTGGTTATGTATGTCTCTGTATTGTTCATGTCTGATTTTGACTTGTGTCTGGTAGTTGATACCCTTAGCAGCTGATTTTGTGACGTTGGACTCGAGCAACATGCTGTAACACTTTGGTTGCAAGCAAATGATTTCACTCGGGTGGTCGTCGGCTGGTTTGCTTTTCAGTAGTCCCAGCTGTCCTTTCTTCGTTTCATCGTACAAGGATTATTTTTCGGGTAGTTGGAGAAGACCATGTATTCAGCCAGAGGAGCTTGCCGCACTTCTGCCTCAATATCGGCCACACCTTTGAACTGGATAAGCAATGAGTCTGTGTCCGAGTAGATGAGGTAAATT
>SDVV010001064.1:0-27239 GCA_016164225.1 Gammarus roeselii | reverse complement strand
AGATAACTCGAGAGGGGTCGTCATGTTAGAGGCACCTTTCTGCCTTCGTCGCGTTTGGGACACGTCGAGGGCGGGCGAGAAGTCGCTGAAGGACGCGACGACCTTGGGCCCTCAAAGTGCGTTGGGGATCACGAGGACGCCGCTGTAGCGGTACGTCTCGATCTTGTGGAGCACCTGGTGGAGGGAACAGTCGCATTGGAGGGAAACCACAAAAGATGCTCGTGGGCGTGGGTGATGAAGCGGAGCTGCAAAAGTTGAGAAGCTGTGTTTTCCCGGATGCGCGAAGAGGTCCATTTGCCTTGTCCCGCGCAGGGCAGAGAGGAGAGCTAGGCCTCGACGCGTCGGCGTCCACTCCTCTTCTACTGGTAGGAGGCGTGAAAGCTGATCGGCCCAGACATTCTGCGATCCTGGGAGGTAGGTCGAGAGAAGCAGGAGGTGACTGCGCTGGAGGATCTTAGGAGCTGTGCTCCGAACGTCTGCCACGCCGAGGCTTTGCTGGACCCCAGTGGTTAACCATGGTTACCATGGTCTAACACGCGGATTGTAGTGTGGTGCCAATGAGCTTGTGCCCGCAGCGCATACACGATGGCCGGCGATTCCTTTGACGTTACATGGAGAATACATCCCACTGGCGATCAGCGGCCAAAAACCTGCTGGTCGCTGCAGCATACAGCCGCCGCGCGTCGCCCGAAGCGTTCGTCCACAGGAGGCGCTCCCGCTCCGGTGGAGGTATTACAAACGGGACGTGGGAGTGAAGGAAAGCCTCGCTGCTCCAGTGCTGTACCGCGCGGCGGTATTGATTGTTGAGATGGCCGGTCCTGCTGGATAGGCGCAGGGATCGTGCTGCGAGCACCACTCCGTTGAGGAAGTGGTGAGTATGGCGTAGAGTGCATAAGGCCGAGGGAACTCTGATGCTGTCGAAGCGAGAGTTCTGCGGGGAAGTATCTCAGTGGCCATGTCCCTGCGGCGGTCGATGTGCTGTGAGGTCGGGGCGATAGGTCCGGCCTCTCCATTGACTGTCATCCCCAGGAAGTCAAACAGCTGGGTGGGTTCCAGAATACTTCCCCAGGTGGACGTGGTAATCGAGCTTGAGGAGGAAGTCGCAAGTCGTCTGGGTGGTGCGTCGGCAGTGATGTGCCATTGGTGCCTTAAGCAGCCAGTCGTCGATGTGGAAGGCCGCATCTATCCATTGCTGGTGGAGGAAGCGAAGGGATAGCTTCCGATCGTTGTGAAGACTTTTGGTCCCGGGTTGAGAAGGGACCAGGCAGTATATCTTGATGCTAATTATTACCATTTCGTAGCTCATACTCTAGGCATGCATAGTATTTGGCAGCTATGAGCTAGTTTATTGGCTATCGTAGGCACCAAGCAATACTTGTACTGGCCTATGATTACAGTCATTACCCCCATTTAGACAACTGGGTCATCATTCCTTACACGGCAAGCGCTTCTTTGAGATCACTCGGTGTACGATGCAGCCGATCCATTCAATTTCTGTACTCTTCTGTCATAGGCCAGCTTGCGCTACACGATGGCTTTTCCTATGCAGAACCATATGGCTTTATGGAATGGAGGAGAATATAACTTTTGTTTCCTCGATCCTGTCGATAAAAAGCTATTTCTATGTAATGTAGTAAGAGCCATATGGGCCTCCTCTTCCCCCTGTTATCATAACAATTCAGTCCCTACGGTAAAGCAGCTTTGCTAGACCTAATGAATGATGGAGCTCGGCAGAGCCTGCTTATATATGGAGGGAGGGGTTGAAGGGTTTGGTGGTTTCGGAGGGCCAAGACAGCTGGAGACGCCACGCCGCTGTACCTAGATGACATTTAGACCCTTAAGCGAAGGAGACGCCACGTCGTTACTAGCAGACATTTAGCGGCGTGAAGACAGTTTTTTAATTATTACCTAAAAACTCTAGGATATTCGAGGGACTTGATAGTTTCGAAATTC
Organism: Gammarus roeselii; assembly: GCA_016164225.1. Lineage (NCBI taxonomy): Eukaryota > Metazoa > Arthropoda > Malacostraca > Amphipoda > Gammaridae > Gammarus > Gammarus roeselii. The sequence continues at coordinate 25,286 of SDVV010001064.1, read as the reverse complement.
CCGAGTAAGGTTAAAAGAGACAGAGGTCTAAATCGGTCGAAAACTACATTCAACGAATATTATCAAGATTCTCTCGTAAATGCGTCTCTGTAATGTTTAGTTGCACAAAGGTTCTCTAGTTTAGTGAGACGCTCGCCGGCTTTACTGGAGGGTGCCGAGCAGTCCTCAGTCTCCAGCTCGGGAAGGCCTATCATTTTGTATATCTTGCCCAGGGTATTCTGCATTCCGGTTATATTCGCGTCCAGTCTCGAGACGCGTTCATCTGTGTCGTCGATTACGACTTGAGTCAGGTCTCCTGTCGATGAGGAACTTCTGAGGGGCTCGTCTTTTATTCTTGCAGACTTGTTTAGGTGCGTCGCTCTCCGATAGGGCATGGTCCTGCCCGTTGTTTGATCCCCTGCTTCTACCCGTCGTTTTGGGTAATGAAGGTGAGGCCTTCTTTACATTCATTCAAGTTTTATATACGAATATACACACTAACTTAATTGCTCTTGAAACTAGCCTTGAATCTAAATTTATTGGATTTTTTTAATTTATTTGAGCTTTTTTCTGTTTAGTTTTTTGTTGCATTCTTCAATTTCAATTGGTTTAGATTCTAAATTCACAAACCCCGGTGTCAGTGGGGGGCTCACCTCTTTGTGCACTAAGGGGGGGATGAAGATACGAACTGAAAGGGAGGACAGTGGAAGGATCTTCTAACTCAAAACTTATTTACACAAAGGGACAAATGAATAATGATGGATAACGAGGACACCACGGGAAGGCGGGTGAGCCTGGGATACCCCCTTGGGGTATCCCTCTGTTGTGCCTTATTGCTCTCGCTCTAAAGAGATGATAGTCAATCTCTCAAAACTAGTTGAAAACTTTAACCTTTATGAGACGATATTCGGTCTCGGAGCGATATTCGGCTTAGAGCGGTGACCGGTTCTTATTTTGATACAGCAAAAAAAAGTTTCCATACCCTGGAAAATTGTAAACTTTGAAGCTTAGACGCGAAGAACAGTATGCGATTGTAATTTCAAACTCAGTTAGTTGTCCGTCATTGGTTACGATACTGCCTCTGCGCAAAGCTGTCTTTTCGCAGAGTGTATGGACAAATATCCGGTCTGTCGTTGGCGTCGAACGTAATCTTCAGGTGTTTGACGTGTATTGCTTCCTCCTTGCAGCCTTTGTAGCTCGGTAGGGGTTTTTGTAGGGTAAAGAGTTGTCGAAATTGTCGTTGGACGTAGAGGTGGAGGTACTTGCGTAAGTTGGGGTTTAGTTAATTGGTTCTTCACTGAATCGTGGATATGGAGAAAAATGGTCTTGACGTGACCCTCGAGTCTCGTTAGAAGGTCGTCAAAAACTTCTGCTTCCTGCTCAGAGAGGCCGGTCGCTTGGCTTAGTAGATTAAATATTTCCTAAACGTTCCTAGTCAACTCGTCGATGCGGTTGTCTCTCCGGTCACCTTCTGCTCCTGAGGTTCTTAGTCTTGGAATATTGGTCTTCGGCAATCTGGAGGGGATGCTGGTCCCTCCAAAATGGAGTTTCTTTCTACTACCCATCGGCCCCCGGGTTCGCGCCAGGAGTTAACTTTAGAGGCCGATTGACCGGCTTTACCGAGTTAGAAGTTAAATTTAAAGTATCACAAAAAATGCAAGCAAACATCCGGTTTAAGGTCCCAGCACAAACTAGGGACCAGCCTGTACTATGAAGTGGGTTCTCGGTTATTATTTGGCATGGGAGCGTTAACACACCCTAGCCACTCTGGAGGGGGTGCTGGTCCCTCCCGGGTGAGGCTTCCTCCTTCCCCCATTGGACCCCTGGTTCACGCCAGGGACCAGGGGGCTCACTCTTAAAGGCCTCTTGACCGGCTTTACCGCTTCTAACGTTAATCGAACACTTTGCAAGCAGTACAAACGTGCGGTTTAAGGTACCAGCACAAACTAGGGATCAGCCTGTGGTATCACTTAATAAACCATGTATATGAACAAACGCGAATTCTTCAACATATATACATTTTTATGTGTGAGTTTTACAGCGCGGGGAGAGGGAAGCAGGAGTCCCCGGGTCCTGAGGGGCCTCAAGCGGGTGCTGAGTTTCTCAAGGGGGTCCCAAAGGGTCTCATGGGTGTCACAAAGGGCCCCGGAAGGATCCAAGTGGGTCCCCCTAAATCCTCCTGGTCTTCGAAGTCCCCCGGGTTCGCGAAACCCCCGGGCCCCTCGAGTCCCACGAGTACTCCCCATTCCCGGGTCACCTAGTCTCAACCAACCTCGCTTCGTCTCGACTCGTCGCCTCGCCAGTCTAATAGTATCCACTCGCCCCAACCTACCCCGCCTCGTCCCCTCCCCTCGACGGACAGTGTCATCCAAGATTTTCACTTTCTAAGATCAACATAAACATTCTTTAACCATTTAGTAATCAAAACGCCTAGCTGCGGTCAGACATTTATTAGGCGCCCGGGAGAGCGCAAATTCTCCCACCGTAGGTTGGACTAGACTAACTGACACACCGCATAGTCCACCTAGGGCATCTGCAGGCGTCTAACGATACATAATTTTATAGCTAATCCAAAATTGATCACAATGAAGAAAAGGGCACAGATAAATAATAGAGCCCACGAAATAGGAAATAATAAAATAAAGTGTTAATCATCTATAAAATGAATAATCATCCATCCACCCCAACGCTCGGCCGAGCCCGTTTATATAGGTAGGGAGGGGGTTTGGGGGTTTCGGCCGGCCGAGACAGCGGGAAGCGGGAGACGCCGCGCCGCTGTGCCTAGAAGACATTTAGACCCCCAAGCGCAGGAGACGCCACGCCGTAACTAGCAGATATTTGGCGGAGGGCAGCCAGGTTTTTTTTTATTACCTAAAAACGCAAGGACATTCAAGTAACTTTAAATTTTCGAAATTCCCGATTAAGGTTAAGCGAGACTAAGGTCTAAATCAATCGAAAACTACGTTCAACGAATATCCCCAAGATTCTCTCGTAAATGCGTCTCTGTAATGTTTTTTGTCAAGATTCATTCGAATGAAAGCAGGAGCGCAATGCTAAACCAAACGGCTCTTATGGAAGAGAAACGCAGAATACAAGATTTAACATTTTGTGCAAGGAACAGTAACTATTTTTTAAAATGAAAATTTAATCAAATAGTCTGGTTTTGAAATATGTTGAACAATTTTGTTTGATCTAGTAACAGTTTTGACACAGCAGAACATGATCCAAAAACAAGAAGCCCACGTAGCGAAAACCGTCTGTATTTGATAGTAGCACTGACTTCTGTTTGCTGCGAGTCTCCAGCACCGCCGGGTTGAGTGGACGGGGCTGCAGACTCGGCAGAGATTGCGTCAGCACTGGACTGTAGTGTAGCTTCACCACTGCCAACTGAAATAGACGAATTATCAACATCAATATCGGAGATACTTCGTCCAGCGAGAGTGCCCTAGCTATGATGTGGGTGAAGCCAGCTGATCGATCAGCTGTTAGATGCAGCGATTTATCCAACAACATGAGCGGGTACGGGTAGAGTGTACCGAGTATTAGTCTAATGACGCAATAAAACAAAAAATGCAACCAACTCTCGCGTAGTACAACAGGAGACGTGTTTTACCAGCACAGTAATCACCTGAAGGTTGTGTTATCGCAGTGTTGTCGGTAGTTGCGGTAGCTACAGCTGATTTTGCGTGCTCGGGATCAGTTGCATCACCTGCTAGTGGTGTTGCGTCGGAATAAGTGGTTGTGGTTCCTGTAGCAGCTATGGTGGAAGCACTTGAATCCCAAACGGTATCGGGGTCGGAGCCAGCGGTAGCGGCTGACGAGCTAGTAACAAGGCCGATCGAAGGAGCTAAGGTGGTAGCGGAGGGTTGAGAAGACACAAGTGTTAGAGTCTTGGAGCCGCTGGCGCTGTTCATCTGCACAGTCACTGGCTTGCCACCGATAGTGACTGTCTGCGTGGGTAAGGAAATGATCTGGCCGCTCGAGTTGAGAATGGTTTTAGTCTGCCCAGACGGCATGCTGATGGTTACAGGCTTGGTTGAGGACGGGCTGCTGGTGATGGTGTTGCTGCCGATCATGCTACTCATGCTCGACACCATTACCATTTTCATACCACCCGCGCCAGTCATGCCGCCAGCCTGAAAATACAACCAATAACCAGACCTTTAATTGTTGGTAAGCAGATACAGGTGAAGCGTTGCTCTATATGCTTGGTGCACCAATGCCTAAAATTATTTCTGCAAAAGGAAACTCTGATCTAAACAACAAAATACCTAACCGGGAATGCCGATTGCTTCCGAGTTCCAAAAGTATGCATCTTAAAAGTAATATGACATAAAAAATCAGAACAAACATCAAGGAAAATTGAAACGATGTTCAACCGAAGTAGCAACACGTATGCACACACCTGTTGCTCGGCTATTACGATATTGTGTGAGGGAATGATGGTTGATCTGGTGCCGAGTACGGCCGCCTTGCCGGATTGCGAGCTTACCAGTTTAACGATGGTGGCACCTCCAGGACCTGATTTGCTGGCCATCAGCTGAGGAGCTTTGCCCGCTACAAGGCTCATCTTGGAGGTGACGGGAGTAAGGCCTTTGCTCGTCTTTACAAGGGTCACTATTTGCGGCTGGTTCACGCCGCTCTTCTGCAGGATAAACTGCTTCCCTCCTGCACTTGTGGCCGGGCCCATCACCTGAAGGGTACGGCATACAAATTTTAAATTAGTGATTGTTTGTCATTGGAAGGATTTAAATAGTCCATGGACAAGAATCGAGCCCGCTGTGGCTTGTACGAGACCACGACGCAGTGCACTAGGCCATCCAATAAGACCAAGTTAGAATGCAAGCGGTACTTGGTCGTCGCTGCACTTCATACCAAGCTGATGCGTTACCAGCGGTTTCCATAGCCGCAGGTGGTAGCCAGGGCTAAGCAACAATAATAACTAGGTTGCTGATGGATTACACGTTGAGTCATCATTGATATTTTGGGGAGCTTCTAGAAATACGAGACTGACAATCTTGTGGAGAAATGAAACAGCTATTTGAGAACAAGGCTTAAGAAAACACTATAACCTTCTCGCCGACTTGAGGGAGGGATGGCAACATACGTCTTCGTGGAGGGTCAATGTGAAGAGCCACTTTTACTCAGAACATTTGGAATTGTTTGAACGCTATTATGAGTTTACACAAGTTTATGAACGAACAGCATTGCAGAGAGAAGGCCATAAACTAGGCGAATATTTTCGCGGCTCTAGCTGCATCCGATGGTGTCAAGTTTCAAAGGGACATCACTATTTTTACGTTTATCCAGTTAACAATTACTAAATTTAGAATAGGCATCTTTATGACCAACGGTAACTTCATTACCCTAGAATCTGTACATAAGTACCTAGCACCCTGAATTTCATAATCGAGGCTGTATCTCCCTTTAAGAATCGCTCCTGACCAGGGCAGAGGTTGATAAGAAACATTAGTCCTCATCATAGGGCCCTGCATTGTAAGACACAAGCCTAAATAAGGAATCTTGGAATCGCTTCTAGAGAATGCAAGGACTGCACTAATGAAGGGTATATGTGATTGTCATGTGAGATTGTGGACGATTCTTTTGTGCTACTAACATTCAAAATGATACGAGCTATTGCTTCGAAGATAAATTGTAATTGCTCACTATGGGGCGACTACTTGCTTCAGCGATCGCTTCTTCATCGCTTGTTTGAGAACTTCGAAATTTGAACAAATTCGAGCAAAATGAACGGTAATTATGACTCAGACACTGAAAACTGAGGAAATCTGTTATATCCGATAGCTTCATGAAGGGACGGAATTAATAAACGTAAATTGACATGTAAATCATGGACACTAGTCTAATCGAACCAGATTAGATGCAAGTGCCGTGACTTTCCAGCGTGCTGGAAACTGTCCTTCTGGCGCCGAATGTCAAACAATCAAACAGTGCTACATAAAATTAGTATTTTCTTTTAATGTTCGCGTAAGGTTTACTACTGCTCGAAGTCAATGTCCTTTACGCGGCGAACGTCAATGGAATGGCATGTACGGGTGCCACAGGAGGTATGGGAACTTTCAAGGGGTTGAAGCTATGGGGTCCCAGCTCTCCCCGGGTGGCAGTAAAGAGGATTAAAACACCAACTACTCTGCTTCAGAGCCCCCGAGATTCGCTGTCGTCCTTAAGGTGCGCCCCAACACCTGTGACCTGCCGAGGAGGAAGATGAAGAGACAAAAAACGTCGATGCCATTCATAAAATGTTTATTAGGTGTAGGGATTTTTTTGCATAAGAATAGCATGAATGAAAATTTGAAAAATGAAATAGTAAAAAAAGTCTGTTTGAAAGAGAAGAGCACAACTTTACTGTTATTAGGCACTCGAAAGGAGAATAGTTAGGACCGGTATATGCGTGTTCGAGTGTGCGTATCTGAGTGTGTGTGCGTGTGTAAGTGTGTATGCGTATGCGCGTGTGTGCAGCGGCTATTAGAAGTGTTGCTAAAGAGTTCGAGATAAACAGAAGAAATTTGAACTAATCATAAGATGAAAATGAGGTGAATAAAGTCAAGTAAATTCGGGATGGGGAAAAAATGAGATAGTGAAGGGTGAAGAAAAGAGTTGGAAGGGAAATAAGTGTGTTCACCCCCCTCCACACGGTCAGGGTGCGACTCCGTGCGGCCCGTGAACTAACAGCTGTCTAGAAAGAGACTTATCGAACTAAATACTCTTTTATTGACAGTACAGTAGTGTCCCTTGAAGATGGTGGACTATTCATCAAAAAAATGAAACTGCCACGATTGAAAAAATTAAAAACATGAGCGAGATAGATGAGATTAAACTCATTGTTCTCCCAAAACTAACAGAGAAACTGAAAAGCTTCGAAGAATCTGTCAGAAATGTTACTTCTCCGACATCTGCCTAAAACTAGTTATTGACCTGTCCAGTGGGTGCGATGAGTCTGACTGTCTGTGGGGTGGTCCCCGCCACCACTTTGACGGTTTGCTGTGCCCCCCCCGCGGTCAGCAAGCCGGAGGGTGAAGAAGTGGTGATGGTGGGCAGCGCGGAGCGTACCAGGCCAGGCACGCTCCCCACCACCTTGATGGCGCCTCCAGGAGCACGTACCCGCACCAGGCTGGTGCCACCTGCGCCTGTTGGGTAGAGGGGGGATGGATTATATTAGCACCACGGCTCATAATACAGATACAGGTACCGACACTAGGCCGAAATCCCCCAGCAAGGGGCACCTCACACTCGCACACCTTAGCCTTTTTGCGCAAAAGGGTCCGGCCGGGAACCGCGCAACACACCCTCCGGGACATGAAAGCGGTTCGAGGTCAGTGTCGGCAGCAGGGCCCAACAGTGTGACTGGTTTACCGCTGCCCTGTCATGATGACCGAGCCCCCTTCCCCACCCATCTCATCTCTCATCGATATGCCTAGTGCGGGGAAGCAAATCAGGACAGCGTCAAAACTCATCGCTTCACAATCATTCCCCACTCACGCCTATCCAGTGCACGCTCTCTCGCTACCTTCACACTCACGTCTCTCCTTCCTAACGCCTGCTTCACACTATCCATCCACCAAACTTCGGTCTCCGTCTAGGCCTAGTCTCTGCCTTTAACCAATTTTTCAGCTTTCTCCCTTCATCCATCTTCACCATGTGCCCGAACCATCTCAGAACCAGTCGAACACGGCTCGACTGCCAACTCCGCTCATTCGCTTCCAACAGCTCCAAGCCCCGACCCAGCACACTCACGTTCACCTCCCTGACCACTGCGTCCATATAGAGATTGAACACCTAGGGAGACATCACGCAGCCTTGTGTCAGACCCACTTCCACTGTGAACCAATCACTCACCTCTCTTCCCACTCTGACACATGTTCGGCTGCCAACATAGAAACTCTGCACCGCTTTCAACAGCTTTCCGCCCACTCCATACAAACGCAACACCATCCCCAGTGCTTCCCAGTCAATCCTGTTGTATGCCTTTTCCAGATCCATCGAGGCCCAGAACACATCCTTTCCCTCTGCAAGGTACTCCTCACAGACCTGTCTCACGGCAAAAATCTGATCGGCACACCCTCCAGAACATCTTTTTGTTCTCTTCAACATTCTGACGCAACCGTCTGCCCCACCTGGCATCAGCGTCCCTTTTGGTTCTCCTCGGCACTCGCTTCACCTCCTTCCTCTTCTCCTTATAGTTGTCTTAGGCCACCACGGACTTCACCTGCAACCACTCCTCAAAAGCTTTTCTCTTCTGCGCCGCCGCCAGTTTGACTTCCTCGTTCCACCACTCTCAGCCCTTCCGTCCGCACCCGCCCACACGTCGCACACCTCACACATTTCTGAAACATCTCAACAAGGCATCTCTGAATGTTTCCCATTCTTCCTCCACATCTTGCAGGTCCTGCTTTCTCACGGCGTCAAATCCCTCCCTCAACGCCCGTTGGAACTCCTCCGCTCTGCTTTTCTCATTCAGCTCACTCACTTTCATTACCTTTCTTCCTCCTCTCACTCTTTTGTTCTCTTTATACCTATGCTCCACTTTTAATCTTTCTTCCACCAGCAGATGGTCAGACACTCCTCCACTCTACCCTCTCAACACCCGCACATCCAACAGCCTCCCCACCACTCCTCGAAATCAGTACAAAATCAATCAGCGCTCTCTCCAACACTGCACCATTCGTCATCCTTACCCATGTGTTTTTGTGGATATCTCGCTTCTTCAAAAGGCTGTTTCCAATGATGATAAACCTGACGTTAGCACAACCGCTCTCATTAGCTAATATGTCATGATAATGATAGATTGATAAGAACTTTAAAGTCATCACAATATCTCTGTCTTCTATCCTAGAGACAGACAGACTAGCTCCAAAATGACCAAATAATATGGAAAACCAGACCATTTGAACAATAGTGCAAAATAAATCCACTTAATTATCGAGGACTGAAATCTCACCGTACCTCCATGCAGACTGGTAGTTGCTAATTCAGATATTAACAGATACAGACACTAGTACCTCCATGCAGAATGGTAGTTGCTAATTCAGATATTAACACCAGCATTAAATGAAGCTACCCAATTTGCAAAGAGAAAAATTGACATACATTTAAAGTGTATGAAGATTACGATCAAGAGAGCCCTCTCCACAGGAGCTTCGACGACAGTCGTTATAAGCTACCCCTGTAGGGAGTGCAGATCTTCGACGCCGAGTTCTGACGCCAAATGTCAAGTCCAGCAAACAGTGCTGCATCAAGTTAGCTTTTTTCTATCTTATTGTTTGAATCAGGCTTACTACAGCGCTGAGTCAATGTCCTTCAAGCGGCGAACGTCATTGGTATGTGCGGGTGCCACAAAAGGTACAGGAACTGCTAAGGTGATGAGGCAATATGGTTTCAGTACTCCCCGGGTGGCAGTAAAAAAGATTACCACCCTGCATCAGAGCCCCAAGGATTCGCAGTTGTCCTTAATAGGCCGGGGCTATGCACCCCAACACCTGATAAGGAGGAGGATGAAGAAGAAACGGAAAATGTGAATCATGTGCACGAGATCTATACTACGTGTAAGGAATTTGACGCATGAGAACAGGAAGAATGGAAAGAAGAAAAATGAAGTCTTGGAAAAATGTTGCATATCAGTAAGAGCGCAACTTGGTTGTTATTAGCCACCCGAAAGGAGAATAGTTAGGACCGGTATGTGGGTGTTTGACTGTGCGTTCGTTTGTGCAACAATTATTGGGAGAATCGTTTAGCAAGAGCGAGATAAGTTGAATGAAATTTTAACTAGGCATGAGATGCAAATGAGGTCAATCAAAGTTGAGCAAATTCAGGATTGAGGAGAAATGGAGAGATAGTGAAGGGTGAAGAAGAGGGAGTCTGAAAGGAAATAAGCATGTCCACCCTCCCTTGGTTGGGCCGTGACTCCGTGCGGCCCGTGAACCAAGCAGATGCCAAAGGAGGGAATCCATCAGATGGTGTTTTGCGCTGATTGCCACTTGGTGGCACCTATGACATGGTAGCAAAAAAAAGACCTATGTCTGCGTTCATTAGATTGCAGAGTTATCAGTGTGCCCTGTACACAAGGGGGTTGTTGAAAATTTGACCTCTCTTCTTGGAAAACATGGTTTCCCGTTCTCCAGTTCAGGTTTCACTGAATGCATTTTACCGTTCGATTTGTTGCCACATATCGTGCAATCGAGATCTGAAGGAGTTGAGAACTGTTAAGAAATCTCGGTAGAGCGTGTTGATAAAAAAAATGAGACTAGTATTGTTAGGAAATCTCGGTAGAATGTCGTGACAAAAAAGTAGTCGAGTATTGTTATGAAATCTCGGTAGAGCGTGGTGATAAATTTATTCCCGATGGGTGGATGCCAGTTTAACGAGGGTGTCAGCACGATTATCCTCCTTATTCCCGAGTGACCGCGACCCAACAGAATCCGACAGCTTGGCCTGCTTCAGACATTGTATAGGCGAGCCTGTATTCTACACAGAGCAGGGGGTATATAATGCTGCGTTTTGAACGGAATGAAGGCATAAAGACTGTTAAAAGATGCAGCCTTCGTGGAAACTTTTTTCATTCATGTGCGCACAACTCTGCAGAGAAACCGGAGATTAGATTAGGCGGTTCAGTTTTTAGTTGCAAGGAGGATTCAAGGTAAACTCGTGTAATTGCCGTGTGTGCGTTGCACTGCATCATTGAGAGGTTCACGCTGAATGCCAGGCACAAAGGAAATGGTCGTGCAAACGATATTATGTCTGTGTATATTAGATGGTTGTGATCTATCTATGTGTCTTGCGCGCATTCTGTTGATATTTGGTCAGACCTATTGGATAACTCGATTTCCCTTTCTCCAACTGAGGGTTATACTAAGGACGTTTTCAGTTCGCTTTGTTGCCACGTATCGTTCTTACGGGATGGTATATGGCAGTTGACGATTGGAGGAAACCAGTCTCGATAGAGCAAGGTGATAGATTGAACTTGATCGGTGGACGCCAGTTTAGCAAGGGAATCTGTGAGCTCATTTCCCCTCATTCCCCCGTGACACGGGGTCCAGCAAAATTAGACCGCCACACTTGCCACCGACATTGTGAAGAGGTCGGCTAATATTTTACGTAAAGCAGGGTGTATATCATGCAGAGTTCTGACCTAAGCAAAGGCACTCTGTCTGAGAAGACTACGTATTTGGAGAGGCGATGTGTGCGCGTACAACTCTAGCTAATTCATGTGCGTACAACTTGGTATAGAGAGAACAGAGGCTTGTTGTGAGAGTGTAGTCAAACGTGAGGTTGACTCGCACACAGCGCACCACCCACACCGGCGATGGCATTGGAGTTGTTTTATGTGTATATGGTGTAAATATCGATGTTGTTCCTCGAGCAGTGCCGACAATTTTCTGACGTACCAGTAGATATTGGTTGGAGTAATTGCTGTAGGGTCTATTTGTAAATCTAGGTTTACTGGCGGTGGGTTGATCATCCAATTGAAGTGGTAGAAGACATAGCTTATTATTGTAGTGTAATTAGAGCTCTGTCTAATGAGCTGCTCCATTCTTCATGTAGATTTCTTCAAATCAAATCGCAACACTGATGTGCTAGCCACAATTCATTTACTCATTCGAAATGACCAGTTGTAATAGCACTGATAACTAGCCTTACATTTTCCCCTTACCTCTTAGCGGTGTTGTTCCAGCCATGAGAGGGACCGGAGCGGGAGGCCGAATACTCCCTGCTGCCCCAGGCATCGCAGGTTTTCCAGGAGAGGGCGGAGAGAGCAGGGACGGTGTAGTGGCGGGGTTAGGGGCTGGGGCAGGCATGTCGTACTTTTGAATCTGAAAGCAGATACCAAAGTAGAAACATTGAGCCGAAAAACTCTGGTGGGCGGCCGACATGTAATGCCAGGTTCCATTTTGAAGGTGCGATGGGCAATGCCAGCACAATTTTAACTGGACTGCTGTCAACGCACCGTACCATCTTTCAAATTGCATCTTTGCACTAATGCTGGGCTCTGTACCTGAAACGTGCAGCACCGGAACGCTCATTAACTACATTTCTGTCAGAATTTGTAAAATAGTTAATTGAAAGGTTCGACTGTGATGTTTTCAAGACTTTTTTGGCGGTTTGTTCCATTTTCGACACCTCAATATGCTAAAGGTCCACTAGATTTTGCACCATCAAAATTCTGTTTCAATTTTAATCAGTGGAATAGGGTCCATTTAATAACGTGGAAGTCATTTAGAGCGTAAAAAATACTTCAATAGATTTTCTGGAGGGCATTAATAATCACCACCTGGATAAATACGACGAATGACTAGCGTTTCAAAGATGAAAAATATACTTCCATTCTGCTTGTGTGAACACTTCCTAGTCTAAGACTACATGGCGCCAACTCTCGGAGCTGGTTTACTTCCATAGAACAGGTCATTGATGGTATACAATAGTTTGGTTTCCTAACAATATAAAAAAAAAAATCATTCGCGTGATCGTTCAATTCTTCCATCAGCGGTCGCATTCAACCGTTGAACTTGAACGCGGCTGCGTGGAAAATGCGCCTTGGTGCGACGGGTCAAGAAACTGATTTTCCTTATAATATTTTTCAATCATTTTATAATTGAAGTAATTGAAGTTTCAATATAATTATTTTATACGCTATAAGGGCAAAGGAGATAAAAATGAATGCTGCAACTCGAGAGGTATCAGTCTGTTATGCGTGGTTGGTAAGTTGTACGGGAGAGTGCGGATCAAAAGGATTAGAGACTGTACGGACTGCGCAATTGAAGAGGAACAGTGTGGTTTTAGGAGTGGTAGACTGTACCGATCAGATTTTTGCAGTGAGACAAGTCTGTGAGAAGTCACTTGTCAAAGGAAAGGATGTGTTCTGGGCCTTCATGGATCTGGAGAAGGCATACGACAGGATTGACAGGAAAGCGCTGTGGACGGTGTTGCGTTTGTATGGAGTGGGCGGACATCTGTTGAAAGCAGTGCAGAGTTTCTATGCTGGCAGCCGAGCATGTGTCAGAGTGGGAAGCGAGGTTAGTGATTGGTTCACAGTGGAAGTGGGTCTGACACAAAGCTGCGTGATGTCTCCCTGGCTGTTCAATCTCTATAAGGATGGAGTGGTCAGGGAGGTGAACGCGAGTGTGCTGGGGCGTGGCTTGGAACTCTTGGAAGCGAATAGGCGGAGTTGGCAGTTGAGCCAGTTGCAATTTGCTGATGATACAGCCCTGGTTGCGGATTCAGAGGTGAAGCTATGTAGGCTAGTGTCTGAGTTTGGTAGAGTGTGTGAGAGGAGGAAGCTTCGAGTGAACATGGGTTTGAGTAGAGTAATGAGATGCTCGAAGACTGTCGATGCGAGCAAAATTAGTGTCACCCTAAATGGAGTGCTCCTGGAGGAAGTTCAGAGTTTCAAGTATCTGGGCTCCCATGTGGAGATGACTGAACTAGTGGAAACTGAAGTGAAGGCGCGAGTGAAGGAGGGATGTAAAGTGTTGGGTGCACTAAAGAGTGTAATGAGCTGTAGGACGTTGGGGATGGTAGTAAAGAGAGGGCTGTATGAGGGTGTTGTTGTCCCAACTGTGCTCTACGGAGCTGAGACTTTGGGGGGTGAGAGCAGAGGAGAGAAGAAGGTTGAATGTTTTCGAGATGAAATGTTCGAAGAGCATGGCTGGAGTTGGAGGACAAAGTGGACTCGCGTGTTCTGAGATGGTTCGGGCACATATGGAGAGGATGGTTGAAGGGAGATTGGTGAAAAGGGTGGTTAATGCGGAGGCGAGTGGTCGCAGGCCTTGAGGTAGACTGAAGTTTGCGAGGATGGATGGTGTGAAGCAGACGTTAGGAAAGAGACATAAATGTGGAGGTGGCGAGAGAGCGTGCAATGAACAGGCGTGAGTGGAGAATGGTTGATTTTGACGCTGCCCTGATGTGCTTTCCCGGCCTTGGCATCGTGTTGACGGGATGGTCGTGGGTGGGAGGGGCCCGGCCATTATGACGCGGCGAGGGTAAACAAGTGAAAACTGTCGGGCCCTGCTGCTGACGACGGATCCTCGGACTGCACGCGTGACCCAGAGTGTATGTTGCGGGGAAACCGGCCGGACCCTTCAGCACAAAAGGACTAATTTGTTTGAGTGTGGGCGTGTGAGGTGCGCCTTGCCGTCGGCCACCCCCCTTTCTGGGGGATGCGGCCTTGTGTCTGTATTTTTTAATAAGGAGCGCTTTCTGAAAAAGTAAGGACAGATTGTTCAACACTAACCTAGCAGAACAAAGTGGGGAAATTTTCAAAACTCGGTGGACCTTCAAGTTGCTGCGTGTTGTCGAGTGTGAAATGTTCGCCAATGAATTTGTAACCAGAACTCCTAGTCACTCCGTTCGCATCGAGAGGCAAAAGGTTTCGTTCTGTCAACAATTATCTTGCCCACCTTGTTCTAGTTGCCTCTTCTCAGAAAACAAAGGTCAACTTGCCAGTTTGTTGGGGTGCGATTAATTGCTTGGCTAGCGGATAAGTTTTGCAGCTCTCCGTTGAAATTCCACTAACCCAACCTTTGTCCTATATATTATCAACACCTGCAATATATTTGATGACATTAAGCGAGTACCCCCACAGAATGTTCCAGACCATTATGACCAACAATACTCCAAGCGTCTTCAGGTAGAGTACAATTTGGGCTTTTAAATCGGTCAATATAATTCATTTCTGTTTTCAGGTTTAGGCTTGTTCAAATTGCAGTCTTTTTAGATTTATCCATTAATGGGAGGTCCAGAGAGAAGAGCTTTAATCCACACCTGGTTGCATTAGTTGCTTCGCAAGTCAACAATGTTCTTCAATCATTTGATAAAATGGTTCTGATGGCCTAAGAACAGTCTAACACCGCTAGCCTCGACCTTTGTAGTTTGTGTTCAAAATTACACATTTGTTTAGCATTTGTATACTAAAATAAAGCCAGTTTTGGGTTTAATCAATAGCTTCGTTATTGCCTGAATAATAGGAAGACTGTTTTCAGGTCAGTATATTTTATGCATCTTAGTAATTAAACAGATTCGACGAAGTGAAACCAGCTTCCGCCCGCCCACTCAAATATTGTAATTAGATCTCCTCAAACATTTTCCACATTTCTCGTATTCCTCACAATGCCTGGGCCTCCGCAGAGCAGGAGATTGATGAATGTGGACAAATTTCACTCCGAGCATTAGCAATTGCTAAGAAACAACACAGATATGCACAGTGCCTTGAGGGACCCCTCTACTCTTCCTAACATGTATACCATGTGTGGTGGCACATCAGAGGTGTACAAAAACTTTTGTCATAATATTTGTAGTGGGTTTACAGAATCTGCTTGCACAAGGGTAGCAATCGCCCAGGTGCGTTATTGCAAACCGTGTCATCAATTGCTTTAGTAATTTCAAAGATATCAATGTTCAGCTCCGTCGATGAAAATTCCGAGGCGGACTCAAAATTGGCACAAATGCCATGTGTGATACTTAATATTTGCTCCTAATGTTTGCTCTTTAGCTACCTTGTTGTCATCTAGCTACTCGTTGGCCAGATCCATCAAGAGGCCATATTAGTTTCAAAAGTGGAAAATTGGTCAGCAATGACAAAAAAAATCCCAATTTTTTTTTATGGCTTATGTTTTCTCTTCTCTCTTGATCTTCAAGACCAAGATTGAGTGAAAGATTCAGAAAACTTCTGAATCTTAGGCTCTGTTTTCAATTGAAACATCAGATTAATGTTTGGTTTCTCCACTCAGTTCACCTGGTTAATGAGTGGTTTCCAGTCAATATTGAACACCGTTTGGCGTAGCTATAACTGCTCAATTTATTTCTGCACTGAAGTGCTTGGACAGTCATGTTCTCAGAACAATTTATACATCAGATTCTCAATATCCTTTCTCAATGTGTCGGCATCATGACTAATTTTGACAACATTATGGTCTGATGTCACTTATATTCATTAGCAATTTTTAGTACTTTTAAAAATTTTCCTATACTCTAATGCATTTACAAACATTAGATCCAGAATATTTTCACTTCATATTGGGTTTTGTGAATACTCTATTAATTAAATTTGGTAACTTGTAGCTTGATTAGTCACAGCTGTGGCATCACCAGTGCTAATTATTTAGATTAGAGTGTCAAGGCTTCATAGTAAATAGCTACCAGATGCAGCCACTTGATCATTATTTAGGCATCTGATAAAGGGAAAATTGATGTCTCACACAAGAAAGATTTTAAATGCACCATACGAGAGATGTAGAAAAAGTTCAAGCTATTCTAAAATAAATCTTGAAGTAGGCTGGCAAAAATAACTAGCTATTCAACTAATCTCAATCAGATCATGAAGATATGAAAGAAATATGGCATTTGAAGATAGTTTTTGTTTAATTCAAGCTACAACGCTGCCATTGAGAAAAAATTATGCGATTTAAGCGTGTAACGAACAACAGAGGTCAAGGCCACTGAGTCTGGCAGGAGATTGTTGCTGGGCCATGAGAGCCTTTAAATACAGAGATAAATGAACAATGTTCACTTTTTGTAAACAACTGATCCAACCAGTTAAGAACTAATGCTATCCTCTTTGAATCCCACATAAACGGAAACATGTGGAAAACCTTGAAGCAGATCAAATAAGCCTAACCTCAAAAATTACAGAGGTAAAGGAAATTAATTTGATTAAATGTCATTAGGACATACTCAATCCAAAGAGGTTTTGATAGATTTATGGTCATTACCATAAATAAAATTTTGGAAGGCTTCTTGGTCAATAAAAAACCAGGCAAGTATTGGATGAATGTGTTAATTCGAAGTGCCAAAACTGACGAGCGGCAAAATGATGCCGTGGGAAATATATAACTTGGCATGCATTGACAGGAAGAATTTGGTAAAAATGTGTATATGGTTAAGCCGTCTAGTCAGATGTATTGGAAACATCTGGAATAGAGTTGATGGAGATCGCAAATGAAAGCCACAGCAAACATCTTTAGTTTCAAAACTAGATTGGACAAGTACCTCAGCTTTGTTTCTGATCTACCTCTATCAAGTGGATTAGAGATAGATCAGAAATACTGTGGGAGCTACTCCTTACTCAAACGCGACGCCGAGCCAGGACCAGACTGGCGAATGTGTTAGCAACAGGGAAATGCTGCTGCCACAGTGACTGGTGTGTCAGGAGGAGGCTATGCTGTGCCCCGCTACACAGCAAAAAATCTCCAAGTATCCAAGTCAGTCATATTTGACTTAGTCTGTAAAATGTACGAACATTTTCAGAGTGTACACACCCACAGTTTAGTGTGATATAAATAAGATTCAGCAATAGATGGTAAAGATGTGTCAAGTTGTTCAAACAGCATTAGTTAAATAAATAATTACACAAATGTATTGCCTATTGTAAGTTATGGACTAAGGTTAGTTGTGTGAAGAGATTAATCTTTAGTTACATTTTTAAAATAGCATGCATGACTTATGTATCAAGAAACTTCATAAATAGGGTAGTGTTGTTTTAGTCTGCACACATGTGTAAGTAGAAGATGGCTCTTACATCCTCCAGCAGCCTAAACCAATAGGTGAGAGACGGCCGCTCACCTGCAAGAGATATGCCTCTGCTGTTGGTGAGGTTGCCCAGCAGACTTCGAGTGTGGCCGTACATGCTCTAACAAGCTGAACTCGCCCTGGAGCAGCGGGAGGACTGCACTCCAGGTACCAAAGGTCTTTGCAACACACCTGCCGCAGGGACGAAGAGAATAAGTGAAATCACATGCAGATTAAAAGACCATCATACCGCTCATCTGCAATAATTTTCGATTCCTCAACCATATCAAACTTTGTAGATAATGCTAATGACAGGTAGCTAGCTATCTTGGACAAACGTAAGAGCATGAAACCAGAAAAAAAAGCATTTGCATTTCCTGTGCATACGAATAAAAATGATGAACGTGCAGTGGCAAAAAAAAACACCAAGGAGTGAGAGTGCAGACGAGGGTGGATCCTGCAGATTGGAGAAACTTTAGGAGCACTACTGACAACTGTGTTTAGAGATGAACAAAGCTAAGAACAGTAGAAAAAAAACTAACAGTGGACACGTTTGAAATTAACTGGGACATGATTTTAGAGGGAGTGGAGATACTAGGATCGTGTACATAGTTTTCCAATATCGAGAGCAGTAAAGAATTCATGAAATTGAGATGTATATTTTTCCTGTTCATTTGAGTTGAAGTTTTCTTCATTAGTCCAGGGTCAGTTAAATTAGGTCCAGGTTTGTTTATTAGAGTGCAGGTTTGTTTATTAGAGTGCAGGTTTGTTTATTAGAGTGAAGGTTTTGTTTTTAGAGTCCATTCATTGTTTATTCGAGTTCATTCATTGTCTATTCGAGTTCATTCATTGTCTATTTGAGTCCATTCATCGTCTATTTGAGTCCATTCATCGTCTTTTCGAGTCCATTCATCGTCTATTTGAGTCCATTCATCGTCTATTCGAGTCCATTCATCGTCTATTCGAGTCCATTCATCGTCTATTCGAGTCCATTCATTGTTCATTTGAGTCCATTCATTGTTTATTTGAGTCCATTCATTGATTATTTGAGTCCATTCATTGTCAATTTGAGTCCATCAATTGTCAATTTGAGTCAAGTAATTGTCTACTCGAGTCCATTAATTGTATTTAGAGTCCAATCAATGTTTATTTGAGCTTTTCCATTGTTTAGAATTTATTTTTCTAAAGGAGGAAACCAAAACAACCGCAAACTAACAATTGAAATGCCACCCAAGGATAGAGCAAGTTACTGGTGACAAGATTTTAAACACTATTTTCACTGGCAAAATCAGTGATGCTCATCAAAAAGAAATAAATACAATTTGTGCAAATGATGCAGCACCAGTCTTCAATAAGGGGGCTGGCTCTGCACATGCATAGATAATTTTAGAAGAAACTAACATGGCTCTGCAGATGCAAAAATAAATTCAGAGAAAAAACAATGTCTCCCTGCTAGGGCTGGAAGATATAATACCAAACTATCATACTTAACGAGAACAGGAGTTATTTAGTCAACTGAGTGCTGTCATTAGTAACCATACATCGTAGTCAGATTCGAAGCAGTTTTCATTTGGTGCGTCAGCATAGCCTTCAATGGGACCGTCTCGATGGTGAACTTGTATCTGCTGTCTCGCGGCTTCGGAAGACTAAAAAAGAAACGGTATAGGAAATAAATGCAAATTATGGTTGAAGGAAATTCAAGTACCCGTCAGATGATAGGGCAAAGCAACCACTGGTTCGAGTTGAAGGAATAAAATGTTGTTCGAAGAAGATGAGATATTTAATTGCAATAAAACCTTATTAATCTCATTTCTGAATGGAGTCAAACTCAATCAGGTCTATGCAAAGATGTCACATCCATGGATATTTCCCGCTAACTGCTTGCCTGGCTCATTCCACAAGAGCTTCAGAACTTCCAAGAGCCACAACTGTGGCCACTAAACAACCTCACAGTAGAATAACCTGAAAACCTGAAGATTGCAGGTTGAAACATTTTCATCGGTCTCAATGATAGAAGGCGAGGTTATTTAAAGGCCATGAAACTAAAAAGACAACCATCTTAAGTTGGGCGGACAGTAGCCATAAATTGTGAGAAAATAGATTCTGGTTTGGAAAAGCTCTGATGTCAAATATATAAATGCAAATGTTCTGCATTCAATAGCTCAGATGCCAGACACTGCAAGCCAACCAAACTAAGCCGTGACTTTCATATAAGAACAAATCGAATGAACAAGTAAATCAATTATAAATATTCTGATGAGAAGCTGTGTACGCTAGTCTCGGAGTTTGGCTTAGTGTGTGAGAGGACGAAGCTTCGAGTGAACGTGAGTGAAGAAGTAAACTCTCCTAAATGGAGTTATTGGAGGAGGTTCAGTGTTTTAAGTATCTGAGCTCTCACGTGGAGAGACAAGTGGAAACTGAAGAGAAGCCACGAGTGAAGGATGGGTGTAAAGTGTTTGAGGGTGAGAGTAGAACCGAGAAGAAGGTTTAATGTCTTCGAGCTGAGGTGTTTGAGGAGAATGGCTGGTGTGACGCTGAGACAGGATCAAAAACGACATGGTGCGAGTTAGAACGGGGATGGTGAAGAAGTTAGAGGGCATAGTTGATTCGGGTGTATCGAGATTGTTCGGGCACATGGTGAGGATGAATGAAGGGAGATCAGTGAAAAGACTGTTGAAGACAGAGGCGAGTGGACGTAGGCCTAGAGGGAAACCGAAGTTTGGGTAGATGGATGGTGTGAAGCAAGCGCTAAGAAGAAGAGAATCAAGTGAGGCGGTAACGAGAGAGTGCTATGAATAAGCGCGAGTGGAGAATAATTGTGAATGGACGATTTTTGATACTGCCTTGATGTGCTTTCCCACCATTGGCATAACGTTGAGAGACAGGATGGTCGTGGGTGAGGGGGGGCTGGTCACCATGACGCGGCAGGGGTAATTTCATCATACTGTCAGGCCCTGCTGCTGACACTTACCTTGGACCGCACTCATAACTCAGAGGATGTGATGCTGGGTCTCTCGGCCGGACCTTTGAGCGCGAAAGAACTGAGCTGTGTGAGTGTATGAGAGGAGTGTGAGGTGCCCCTTGCCGTCGGCCAGCCCCCTTTCTGGGGGATTCGGCCCAGTGTCTGTATCTGTACGTATAGCCTGAACCAAAATCTGCTAAATCCGGCTAACGTTGATGCAGACGAGGGATTCAGCATTGATCAAGCACACTTCATCAGTCACTCACCATCCAAACAGCTCCCGCTTTCAATATCATATACTACATAACACGGAAGAAAAAAAGATCAGCTGGATATGTAATGTTCATCATCCATCCAACCTAACAAATACTCAAGTCTGCCGACACCTATGACTACAAACACCAGTCAATAACGAACTGGCTAAGCTCAAGTATCAAGTGTAGGCGGGACAGTGGAAAAAATAAAAGTTGATAGTAGTATCAGCATCACATGAATTTAAATAAATATTTATAGCGAATAAATGAATATTTATAGCAAATGCGAGTGTTTGGCAAAGAAGAAGATCGAAGTTTGGGAGGATAGAACGTGTGAAGCAAGGTTTAAGATGATTAAACTAGATTAAGGCCCATCACCATCGGAGCCCCGGCAATTGAGACAGCAGTGTTAAAGCCAGAGAACCTCCCTCGTAACCCAAGGAGAGTGGATCTTTCAGAGTTAAGAAGCTTATGTTTGGAATGTGTGTGAGTGCATGTAAGGAGTGTGAGGCGCATCTTCCCGTCGGCCACTACCCATTTGGGTGATTCGGCCTTACGTATGTATTAGCTGCTATAAATATTGAGCTAGTGAAAAGTTATTGCATAAGGTTCAAGTAAGTTATGCTGCTAAAAACTATCAAGCTCCTCTGAATGGCTACTAAGCATTCAAAGAACATTTGTAACATGCAAATAATTATGAAAAAACTTCTAACTCAATTATAGGATGTGTCAGTAGGAAAACAGCTGAGAAATGGCATTCATCAAATAAAAATATTCAAGAGAAACGAAGCACAAGACTTATTCAAACAAGAACCCATGCTGTAAAAAAATAAACCCAAAATAACAAAAAGCAACATCTGCAGCAAAAATGTGGGTGTTAATCAAGGTTGCTGGTAAAGCTTGTTAACAACTAACTGGCAAAGCATATACATAAACATTAGCAAATGAAAGGCCTGACAAGTGAGTGTGAAAAACTTTCGAATCATGAAGGAAATGGGACTGCCAATTCAGAAAGAAGGATTCGGTTCAAATAGAATAAAGACATGAAGGCAAGCAATAATATTTAGTGGCCTCCAAAGTTAGGTGGATTCAGTCACACTTTAGGACCGTTTATTAACATTAAAAACTTCAGAAACAGCAAGTATCCAATACAGCATCAATCAAGTTGCAATAACATCCAAATTTAAATACAATAAATACATCAATATTTGAGGAAAAATGACACTTTCGTGTCGCGCTTTGTTCTCGTTATACCAGTCACACGGCTGACTATTCCGATTTTTTTTTTGTGACGGAAGCTAATAACTTGATGATGCTAAGTCTTTCAGTGTTTATATGCCAGAACGTTGTTCGAATGTTGCAATTCATTATGCTGATCAGCTTGTTACCTGATTATTCCATGCTTTTCTGTAGCCGTCTCTTCCTGACCAGACGAACAGACGTGAGTGAATACCAACTGAACAGTGGCCTGCGCGCGGACGTGGCATTTGATCCTCATACTTCTCCGAGAAACCACATTCCCACGCCATCGACTCTGTAAGGAAAAAAACAAGTTTATGAAATATCTGAAAAACTAATTAAAACAATTTTTTTTCAGAATGTCCTTATCATATGAAAGATTAGATTCGAGTGACAGGGATTTCTTGAGTCCATTTTCTATGCAAGCAAAAGACGTATTGCACCAGCTTTAAAAAAACAATTGGCACGACAAAACCTATAACTACCAAGATTGAGGCAGGCCAAAGTGTTGGTACACTTCCACTCAGATTTTTCGTTGTTCAGGCCCTTATGTTCTTCAAGTACCAGCGGCACCCAACCACCGAAGACAAACATTTTGTTGCCAATCAGAGTAGCCGAGTGGAGGGAACGTGGAAGAGGAGCACTGCCACCAACGATGGGCCGCTCCCATGTCATGGTGGCTGTAAAGAAAACAAAGATGGAAATGTAATGAAGTGATAAAAATTGTGAACGACTTACACACTACAAGGCTTATTGTGTGCATTAATTAACAACAACCAGAATGCGCGAGCACAATCGCCCGCACTTGGCAGAGCAAAATTTCTTACATTAGTAGCTGCCTATTTGAGCCAAAAAACACCAAATTTAATGCATTTTACACAAAGCATTTGCATTTAGAAATACTGCCCTGTATCAAAAACGAGTAGAGAGCCAAACATACGAAATGACCTCAAGATCAGAGATTAATTTCGGGAGCAAAAAATGTTGAATGTCGAGTCCTGCGTACTATTTTTTGAGTCAAATATAAGCTAAAGGTGCTGAAATCCTTGCAGTAGCTATTGACAATGCAGCCAGATTTTTAAACAATTATATGAGTCTGAAATAGATTAGATTAGACTGTCAAGGCTTTCTAGTACACGGGAGTCAATGTCCTACTGGCACCAAACGTCAAACCAGCAACTAGGGCTGCATCAAGTCCTCTAAAAACCATCGTCAGTCTCCGGGGTTGTTTTGACTCGGCATGCTTAGGTAACTTCTGTTCATAGGGATATAAGAAGAGTACATAGATTTGTCCTACTCAAAGTGAGCAAAGAAAACGGTGGTCACCTGGAGAGAGTCTGATATCAGGACCTGAAAAAATGAATCACAAGTAATAATGGAAAAATGCAATAAATTTCAAAGAAAATCCAACATACAGCTCCGCAAATAATGTCGCTCTTTGAATTGAGCAATCCAGCATCAAAATTAGTGCATTATGGGCAAAGCCTTAGCAATATGAAATAGCACTCTTGTACTTGGCATTATGTGCAGGAACAGCAGAGTTGTGAAAGCAGCATTTTTGCGAGCTGAAATTTATTTTGGAAAAAGGCATGGAGTTCTGCATGAGGTGCTGTTCTTAAATTTGAGCTCTAAAGCAATGAAAGCCATTCGTAATTTGAAAAGCTTCAACCTTTAATAAAGCAATTTTGGTAGAAATTTGAGCACAAAACCAATACATAATTGGCAAAGTCTTTACATTTTGAAAATTATCTCACATTGGGCATGAAGAACAAGGCCTGAGAAATAGTTCCTTTCCGAGCTTGATTCAATAAAAAATATAAATAATGAAAGAAAAGGCCCATGTGGAGCATTACATATGTTCCTTATTTATTTGAGACATAAAATTTCAAAAATTCATGCATAATTGATGGAAGCTGAGTATTTAGAAGGTGCAACAAACAAGAGCAAGCAACAACAATAGCCATTTGATAACTACCACTACAGTGAAATAATCCATGTATCAATTTTGTATCATGAGCTAGCTACTGCCAGAGATACATTACCAATTTGTTTTAGCAAGTTAGCAAGTTGACAACAATGATACAATTCTTCACAAAGAATGATACACTTAACCAAGAAAGCACAGGCAGTTCAGATCATGACCAATATCCAGCACCCAAAGGTCACGCAACTTGAGGCCACTCATTGTTTATGGATGAACTGCATCCAACGGTCCCTGCTAACGTAACACACGACCAGGCAGTTTGGGTCCTCACCAATATACAGCATCCACAGGTCACCCAGCTTGAGGTCACTCGTTTATGGATAAACTGCATCCAACATTGCTTGATAACTTAACACACGACCTGACAGTTTTGGTGAAATAACTCCACCAAAAGAATTAGACTGAAAGAGGTCAAAGTTTCCGTAACCCAAATGTTATCGATTGATCTGGAGCTGTGAAATTGAAATACAATTTTAGACTAATGTCACTAGTCCACAAACATTGTAACAAAAATATAATATCATGTTAAAGCATTACAGACCACAACTACAAAAGTAAAAGATATTCAAGAACAATACAAGCGGCCTCAGTTAAATGTAACAGAAGCCATCAAATTTGACTTCCTTCTATCATCATAAGCAGGATAATCCACAGGTCACCCAGCTTGAAGCCACTTGTTTATGGATGAACTGCATCCAATGCCATTATGGTGCTGGCTAACCTAACACACGACCAGGCAATTCGCGTCCTCACCAATATCCAGCATCCACAGGTCACCCAGCCTGAGGCCGCTCATTCCTCCATAGATGACCAGCTTGGGTCGGCCGTTTGAGCCTGTATAGCCCACTGCGGTGTGAGACTCCCGCGGGGGAGGCGGCACACCATAAGTATCGGGGATATCCCAGCTCAAATTGTTGCTGTTTTGACGCAGCTCCAGAGTGTAAAGATCATTTAGATACCTGGAATACGAAAATAAGTTTGATACAAAACAACCACTGATGAGCAAGGTGGTGTTTTACTATAGGTTTCCTATAAATAAAAAATCCACAGAATATCAATCAGTAGCTGCCTATTTAATAAACTATTTAAATTTCATAAAATGTGTCCTAAAATTATACAGATACAGATACAGACACTAGGCCGCATCCCCCAGAAAGGGGGGTGGCCGACGGCAAGGCGCACCTCACACGCTCACACTCACACAACTTAGCCCTTTTGTGCTAAAGGGTCCGGCCGGTAGCCCCTCAACTTACACTCTGGGTCCCGAATGTACCGAGGAACCGTCGTCAGCAGCAGGGCCCGACAGTTTTCACTGGTTTACCCCCGCCGCGTCATAATGACCGGGCCCCCC
>SDVV010001063.1:0-27250 GCA_016164225.1 Gammarus roeselii | reverse complement strand
GGTGAGCCTAGTCTTGCCCTGCGACGAGAACAAATTGACCTTCAATTTTATTGCCATGTTCTTGCTCGCCCCACCTCCCCTACGTGTACCACAATCCGACAGCATCACCCCTATCTTGCTCCTACTTCGAGTTTCTCAAAACGCATCGAGCTCCTTACTGCTGAGCTTGGACTACCACACATTATGGTGGACCCTCTCCCACGAGATGCTATTCCCATCTGGCGTTTACCGGAAAATATGCTTTGCCCTCACTATTTTACTGGCCGAAAGGCAGATGTTGCACCCCTAAATCCTCGAGCTATTTTTATAGCCCATGCGGAGACTTATCACGCTGATAGCTTGCGTATCTTCACTGATGGATCGAAGGACGGCGATGCAGTGGGCTGTGCAGCGGTGCTCCCCGGGCGCGTCGTCACAAGGAAACTCCCTCCATCAGCGTCAGTTTTCACTGCTGAACTCATGGCCATTGCCGATGCCCTCTTGGCGGCTGATACTCTTCCAGATGCAAATATCTCAATCTTCAGTGATTCGCTCAGTGCGCTTCAAACCCTGGAAATCTTCAACAATTGCCACCCTATCGTTTCAGCAATCTTGCACTGGCTTGTGCGACTGTCCTCCAGAAACAAGAACGTTTGTTTGTGCTGGGTTCCGGGCCACTGTAGGGTGGTGGGAAATGAGCGGGCGGACGAAGCGGCGCGAAGAGCTGCAGCGGCGCCTGACCCAGCAGAACAGCGTACACTTCCATATATAGACTTTTACCCAGCGATTTAAAAAGCTGTGCGAAACAAATGGAACATGGAATGGTCTGAGGTTCCTATGAGAAATAAACTGCGTACTATTAAAGACGCACCCATACCCTGGGACTCATCAAGCAACCAATCTCGACGGACTGAGGTAACTCTATGCCGACTGAGAATAGGACATAGCAGACTAACACACAGACACCTAATGGAGGCGTCACCACCTCCTTACTGCATGGACTGTCTAGTCCCTCTTACAATAGCCCATGTCTTGGCAGAATGCCCCACATGGACGGAATGTCGGCGCACATACTTCCCCAGGAGCCGGTTCCTGGACCCTCCTAATATACTCCGCCTAATGCTTACTGAGTTCCCTCGGAGACAATTCAGTGTGGAACCACTTCTCAGCTACCTCCAAGAAAATGGCCTCCTAACTGAAATCTGATCTGTTGTGAATTGATCATACTCAATCTTACTTACCAATAAACTCCTACATCCCGGAGGACCACCGTTTTCTTTGCTCACTTTGAGCAAGACACATTTGTGACCTCTTTCTATATCCCTATAAACAGTAATGACCTAAGCAAGCCGTGAGTTGAAACAATTCCGGAGACTGAGGATGATTTGTCGATGACTTGATGCAGCGCTGGCTGCTGGTATGACGTTCGGTGCCAGAAGGACATTGACTCCAGTGCACTAGAAAGCCTTGACACTCTAATCTAATCTTATCCAGAGCCATTTTTGACGTAGATGTCTCTAAGGTGTGATGCTCCGCGGCGCAGGGAAGAAACTTGGTGTCTAAAATTAATTGTTCGTGCTTTTTGATCAGAACGTCGTCTCTTTTAAACACGGGAAATAACAGAACGTTCAAGTTGAAGGGCTATGTATATTGACCAGCTACCCGTTTTAGTCTTTGACTGCAGTGAATTATATCGTACACAGTCACCATATAATCCTTTGTAAACCGCCTGCCAGAGTGCTCTGCGTACCGTCTGGACAGCGTTAACGTTGTGCGCAAGTACAGCTCTGTGCTGGACATCGCGTGCAGCTTCATCTGCTCCTCGCACCTCATCACAGCGGACACTGCCCAGTACTGCACCATCAGGGTGAGGGATATTGCAATGTCCTGCACGATGGGTAAGGGATATTGCTATGTATTGCGCCATCAGGGTGAAAATAGTGTTATGTACTGCACCATTCAGTGAGGGATATTGCTATCTACTGCTCATCAGGATGAAAGATCTTGCTATGTACTGGTCATCATGGTGAAGGATATTGTTATTTACTGCTCATAAAGGTGAGCGATATTGCTATGTCCTGCACCATCAGGGTGAGAGAATATTGCTAGAAACTGCATCATCTGAATGAGCGATATTGCTATGTCCTGCACCCATCAGGGTGAGAATATTGCTAGAAACTGCATCATCTGGGGGAGCAATATTGCTATGTCCTGCACCCATCAGGGTGAGAATATTGCTAGAAACTGCATCATCTGAGTGAGCGATATTGCTATGTCCTGCACCCATCAGGGTGAGAATATTGCTAGAAACTGCATTATCTGGGTGAGCGATATTGCTATGTCCTGCACCCATCAAGGTGAGAATATTGCTAGAAACTGCATCATCTGAGGGAGCGATATTGCTATGTCCTGCACCCATCAAGGTGAGAATATTGCTAGAAACTGCATCATCTGAGGGAGCGATATTGCTATGTCCTGCATCCATCAGGGTGAGAATATTGCTAGAAACTGCATCATCTGGGTGAGCGATATTGCCATGTCCTGCACCCATCAGGGTGAGAATATTGCTAGAAACTGCATCATCTGGGTGAGCGATAGTGCTATGTCCTGCACCCTTAAGGGTGAGAATATTGCTAGAAACTGCATCATCTGGGTGAGCGATATTGCTATGTCCTGCACCACCAGTGTGAGTATATTGCTATGTCCTGCACCACCAGGGTGAGTATATTGCTATGTCCTGCACCACCAGGGTGAGTATATTGCTATGTCCTTCACCACCAGGGTGAGTATATTGCTATGTCCTGCACCACCAGGGTGAGTATATAGCTATGTATTGCATCATCAGGGTGAAGGATATTGCTCTCCTCAGATAAACTATTCTCTGTCAAACCGATCATGTTTAGCGATGACGGTCTAGTCACCATGCTCAGCTTTCAAGTCAACTCATGAGCTTCTGAAACTAGTTCATAACGTTCGCTTATGTATTTAATTGAACAGTCTCCTCTCCCCATCCCAGTCTCCTTCTAACCGCCATCTCCTCCTTTCAGACAGCGATGCGTGCACACGCCAGCCAGTACGTGTGGTTCCGTAAGCTGTACATGCTCTTCTCGCGCTACGTCGTCATTAACACGCTTTCGCTGATGAAGCCCTGCACTAAGGCGCCCAGCAAATCCTGGTGATACGTGAAAAACAGCCATAGAATGCCTCCAACCTGCCAACACGTACACTTAACTGCCATGGTGCTCCTCATGTTGGTACCGTCTTCAATGCTCGACAAAATGCGTTTACCGTTTCATGTTCAGCTATTGTAGCTACTGATATCTTGCCCACCATGATTTGTTGAAATTCAATGTTGTTTGAGGCAGCAGTGTGTACATGTAAGGTGACAACAAGTCTTTAAGCCCAGATGAGATACTGGTCAATACATTACGAGGTTTGGAGACGCTGTTCTTTCTCAATGGTGCCTCTCAGTGGTCCCGTGTGTACAACCGCTGTTCACAAACACAAAGTTTTGCCTATTTTAAGTTTTGGAACGTGTCACTGGTTCTCAATGTTACATTTCTCTCTTATTTATACACATCCTCGTTAGCTTGACATCTCTCTATTGCTCATCATTCTCGCAAACCGTCGCTAATATTGCCCATTTTGTCTGCTTCGCACTTGTCTCTACAAGTGGCTCTCATGGCAGCCTTACACACTGTAGCTCGGTATGTTGCAGCAGATTGGCAGCTGTTCTCTATGGCAGCCTATGTGTAATCTAGATGCAAAAATATCCGTTATCTGAACATTTATTCCTACGATGGGAATGTCTAAGACCTGTTTTAATGTTCCTTGATTCGTTATCTCGGGGATGACGAGAGACACCCAAAACGTATCCTACTCGTGAGTGTTTCAAAGAGTAAAGCATTCGATATTTGTCTAAAGCTGTGAGGATCGTCTTGGTAACTCGTCTTGTGGTACAAGTGGATACCTCTGACAGTCGCAGCGCAAAGGACATTCACTTAACGCTTTAGTAATCCCAATCACTCGAATCTAATAAGTAAAAAGATGTCAATCATTTGATGCAGCATTGGTTGCGATTTGACATTCGACGCTAGAAGTACGCTGACTCCAGCGCGCTTGAGAGCCTCGTCAATCTAAACTATTGGTAAGATTTTTGAAGATATTTCAAGTGACGATATTTACAATATCGATACCCCCTCTAGACACGGGGCCGCACGGAGTCACGGCCTAACCGACGGGGTGAACACCCTTATTTCCTGTCAGACTCCCCTCTTATTCACCTTTTACTATCTCTCCTTTGCTCCCCCATCCTGATTTGCTTAATTTTTATTTACCTCATTTGCATCTCATGTTTAGTTCAAATCTCCTTAAACTTGTCTCAGACTCCCTCTTAACAACTCTCCTAATAGTCTGTGTCCGGCACAAACACACACACATATACACGCAAGCACACACAGACACGCACACTCAAACATACACACTCCGGTTCTAACTATTCTGCTTTCGGGTGGCAAATTACAGCCAAATTGCGCTCTCTCTTTCATGCAACCTTTTTCTACGACTATTCCTTATTCTTCTTTCTATTCTTGCTGTTTTCATGCGTAAAATTCCCTACACCTAGAGTAGATCTATCCCCGTTTTCTGTCTCTTCTTCATCTTCCCCTTCAGCTGGTGTTGGAGCGCATAGCCCGGCACCTTAAGGACTACGGCGGATCCTTGTGTTATTCCTCCTTACTGACATCCGGGTAGTGGTGGGACCATATGGCCTCAGCACCTTAGGAGCTCCTGTAAATACCTCCTGTGGCACCCGTACATACCATTGACGTTCGCCGCGTAGAAGACTTTGACTTTGCGCAGTAGGAAACCTAACTCAAACATGGAAATAAAATAAGACTAAATTGATGCAGCACTGTTTGCTGGTTTGACTTTCGGCGCCAGAAGGATGGCTCCAGTGCGCTAGAAAGCCTCGCCACTCTAATCTTAAGAATATCGATGTTGGAAATATTGAAATTTGAAGTATTGATATTTTAAATATGGAGGCTCGAATATCGATTTGAGGACACGACACTGGAAATTTCAATGCAATATATGGAAATATTGATATTTGTAACTAGTTGTTTTTTAATATTTGCAACTATCAATAATTGGAAATATCGTTATCCGAAATCTATATATATTTGGAATTACTATATATTTCTGCATATGTTTGTATAGTAAAATGTTCCGCCCTTCCCAATGGCACGGTCTTCTTAAAGCTTGAATTGAATTATATAAAGTTACTGGTAATTTGTGTCAAACAACGGCCGAAACATGGACTAAAACTGAAGTATTCCTGCCCATGTTATAGCAGGAAACGAATTCTTTCCAATATGTTACGAAGACACGTTGCAACCACCTGTTCTTCTGCTATAAATGAACGGACGTGTGTAGAGTGTTTAATGTGCAACCCCTTGATTTTCTGCTACAAATGGACGGACGTGTAGTGTTTTAACGCAAACTGTATATTCTCTTCCACTCGAAAGAGCCATATGGTTTGCATTGCGCTTCTGCTTTTATTCGAATGAATCCTGAAGAGAAAACATTACAGAGATGTTTTTATGAGAAAATCTTGATGACATCCGTTGGACGTAGTTTTCGACTGATTTAGACCTATGAGTCTTATAACCTTACTCGGGAATCTCGAAATTTTTAAGTTCCTCGACTGTCCTCGAGTTTTTATGGGAAAGAAACTTTGCCCGCTTGGCGGAGCGGGGCGTCTTGCGCCTATCGGTTGAAACCCCAACCCTCTTCTTTCCCAAATAAGCGTGAGCTGGCCTGCCCCATCATTCATTAGTCACTCTGGCTTCGGATGCAGAGCACTCCCGCCTCACTTGATCCTGACAGATCGTAGCACATTCTCGTAAGTTAAGATTCAGGGCGCGGCGGCCCATCTTGGCAGGGCAGTAGTGACCCACTGCCCCTAGAGCCACAGATGGGGTTGGCAATTATTGCCCAGCCTCACTTAATTTGCTCTCAGTGAGCTGCGTCCCACGACACGACAATTTGTCTATACAGTTCTTGACAGAAATCTATATACACGACAATTTGTCAATATATACAGTTCTCGACAAAATTTGTCAAGACAGAAATCTGTTGACAAGACAATTTGTTGATTCAATTCTCAACAAAAAATGTAGAAACAGAAATCTGTCTACACGACAATTTGTCAAAGCAGTTTTCAACAAAAATAGTCGGAACAGAAATTTGTCGAAACAGAAATTTGTCAAGACTGAAAGTTGTTGAGACAAATCTGTCGACAGGACAATTTGTCGATACAGTTATGGACAAAAATTGTTGAAACAGAAATTTGTTGAAACAGAAATTTGTTGGAACAGAATGCTGTCGAAACAGATATCTGTTGACACGGCAATTTGTTGATATAGTTTTCAACCAATATTGTTGAAACAAATTTGTTGGGACAGAAAGTTGTCAAGACAGAAATCTGTCAACACAATAACTTGTCGATACAGTTCTCAACAAAACTTGACAAAAAACAAATTGTTGAGACAAAAAGCTGTTGAGACAGAAAGCTGTCAACACGACAATTTGTCGATACAGTTCTCAACAAAAATTGTTGAAACAAATTTGTTGGGACAGAAAGTTGTTGACACAATAATTTGTCAATACAGTTCTCGACAAGACTTGTCTAAACATAAATTTGTCAAGACTGAAAGCTCTCCAGACAGAAAGCTGTTGACAGGACAATTTGTCAATACAGTTCTCGACAAAAATTGTCAAAACTTAAATTTGTCGAGACATAAATAGGTCATCTCAACAATTTGTCTATACCGTTCTCGACAAAAATTGTCTAAACAAAAATTTGTCGAGACTGAAAGTTGTCGACACGACAATTTGTCGATACAGTTCGCAACAAAAATTGTCAAAACTGAAAATTGTCAAAACAATATATATATATGTATATATAAAAAAATTTCAACATCACAAAAATTTTGGTAAGATCAAAACTCTTAACACAGAATATTGTGTTATACCCATACTCTCGTATAAGTCTTTACCTCCGACTTATACT
Source organism: Gammarus roeselii (assembly GCA_016164225.1). Taxonomy (NCBI): domain Eukaryota; kingdom Metazoa; phylum Arthropoda; class Malacostraca; order Amphipoda; family Gammaridae; genus Gammarus; species Gammarus roeselii. The sequence continues at coordinate 20,199 of SDVV010001063.1, read as the reverse complement.
TCTCACTCCCTGATTTCAGAACATGACTGAAACACCCCAGCCCAGCTGCTCCCAATGTGACTGTCCTCTACCCAAAAATGACCTCCTTACCACCTGCCTGGGACACTGCAGCAGCTTCGCGGGACACGTGTATAGGCCAGCAGGGTGCGCCATCCTCCTATCGGCCATGAAAGCGGCCCCAGGCAGTGCGGCCTACGAGGCTTTCCTGAACAGAAATCAGTCCATGAGACGGAGAAACTCGAGCAGCGCCCCATCGGACACAAGGTCCTTTTTGCACCCCGACTCCCGCCACCTTACAGGCACGCAACGCAATCCTCCTCGCTACTCGGAGACTAGCAAACGGAAGGCAAAGGAGGACAGCAGACGACCCAAGGCGTTTTTCCCCCCAATCGTCGAGAAGCTCGGGCAGGGATAGCTCTACTCACACGAACGCCCCCCCCCCTCATGGTCTCTACCCCCGACGCGCCTGCCGCACCCTCTGTGATCTCGGCGCGCATTTCCTCATACGGGAAGACAGCACGCTGGATATGCCACCACCCAACCAGGAAGGGGTTTACTCCCAGCAAGAGTACACCCCGGGGGACCCTGGCCTGCTCTCCGTGTCCATGCGGACAGCACCGGACGAGGGAGCCGCAACATCGCTCAAGACATTGCTACACTCATGCACAGACCGGGTTTACGGCACCAGCCCCCTACGGTATCATAACAACCCTCCCCGCTTCCGGACGGTATTCAGGCGCGCTCCGGCGGAGCTTCCCGATGACGAAACACCGTCCCCCGCCTCTCCCCCTTTCCCGGAGGAGAGGTGGTATGCACCTCCCCTCACTGCGACGTACATAGAGGGATTGGTGAGCTGCAACTATGAGGTTACACCACAGAGCCCTCTAACAATCTGATCACGGTTCATGAGAGAGGCCCTAACTTCATTTTCCCCCCGGTGGACTTAACCAGCACCGCGGTTCAACTACTCATCCGCTGGTCCACCCCTTTTCTGCCGCCAGCAGGTTCGAAAAAGCTCCCTCTCCAGCTTCTCAAGAGTGTCTTTGCGGTCGACCCACCCTCCCATCGGGGGTGACTGTCAGAGAAGACGGCCCGTTCGTCCTAGAACGTAACAAAAATGCACTAGCCAAACTCCTCGAGCAAATCAATACCACCTTGCCGAACATGTCGGCACCGAAGGACCTCGACGTTTGGCCACACACGCAATTTGCGCTCACGATCCACTCCCCGAAGGCTCACTTCGACGCCACAAAGGATAAGATCGCTTTTCCGGTCCAGAGCATTGCCACAGATGCTCGTACCAAGGACTTCCGACTCCGCACGCAGGTAGCTCAAAACCTGCGCGGCTACATCCTCGGCTCTTCACTGACGGGGATTCCTGATCGCATCTGGACTCCCGTCCTAACCGATGGCAAGACATTTACCCCTCAGTCACTGCGTTGTCTGGAGAGCTCACCACAGGTTCCGCTCACAACTATTGTTGGGGTCCCTTTTCGACGCTGCTCAGTGGAGATACCAGATCCGGTTTGAGATGCTGGACAGACTCGCTACAGAATCCGCCCGGACCACCCTCCTAGCAGGGTCTGTATTTGAACCTCAACTATTCACCAACGGAGTGATCTTACAGGCGAGTCAAGCGCTGGACACTTTCCGTAGCAGAACACAGGTCCTCTCCTTCATGGGCCCCTCCACATCATATTTCGTTGCCCCTTCTCCACGGAGACCCCTGCAACACCGGGAAGCTGTCACACAGCATCTCCTCTATAACCAAGGCGGAATGGCACGAAGCTCCTTTCGTGGCCGACCCGCACCGCCAAGGGCGCGCCCTACGTTCCAGCAGGACGCTAGGCAACCCCAAGGGAGGCGGTTGGGCTCCGGTGCGACGCCTCAGACAAGCTCCAGGCCCCGCCTCCCGCCTGCCCTGGGGACCCGGGGACGCACCCAGTACGTTCCAAGGAGGGGTAGTCGCGGAGGGGGTCGGGGAACCTCGGCACATAAACGACCCTTCCCCTCCCGCTCACAAACCATAGCTAATCACAGACAGCGGAACCGCCCCGCCCCCCCTTCCGCAAACTCTGACGTTCTGCCGGCAACCCTCAGGAACCGCCTCGCGCACTGGACCACGGCCACGCTCTTAGTCAAACGCATTATCGCCACAGGCCCCTCCTGAAAATGGACGCCACGACCCTTCTCCCTTCTATTACACGGACTCCCACCGACAACGCGAGGATGTTCTACAACCCCTCGTATTGGAATTTCTGCGCAAAGGCGTAGTCAAGGCGGTTCCCAGACAGCCGTTTTTTGTATCTCGCATCTTTATGGTCCCCAAGGCCTCGGAAGGAGATCGCCTGGTGATCGACCTCTCCGACCTCAATAGATACATCCCGGTATCCACGTTCCGCATGTCCCACCCGCAGCGCATACGGGCAGTGCTGAACCCTCCTCTCTGGTTCACTAAGTTGGATATCAAATACGCCTTCTCACACATCCCGATTCAACCCATGTTCCAAAAGTTCCTGGCCTTCCAACTACGAGGCCAACTGTTTTTATTTTTGGCCCTCTTATTCAGTCTCAACCTGGGACTAAAAATCTTTACAACGGTCGCGAAGCTGCCCCTGCATTTACTCCACCAGCAAGTGATAGATGCGGCCTTTTACATCGACGACGGGCTACTCTGGGCACCGACAGCTCTTCACAGCCGGCGCAACACCCAGATGGCCTGCGACCTTCTCCTCAAACTAGGCTTCTGCGTCCACATGGAGAAATCTGTTCTAGAACGCACCCAGCAGATCGACTTCTTGAGGGTAACATTCAACGGCGCGGCCGGGTCTATCACCCCAGCCTTACAACACATCGACCGATGCAGGGACATGGCCACGGAGATCCTTTCCCGTGGAACCTTCTCGCTCCGACAGCATCAGAGTTTCCTCGGCATAATAAATTTCTTCACCTTACTTACGCAATGCTCGCCCTTTTTCAACGAGGTGGTGCTCGCAGCACAGTCCCTCCACCTCTCCCGCAAGCCCTGCCGTCTCAACAATCCCTACCGCCAGGCAGCTCAGCACTGGCGCGATAAAACCTTTCTTCATACCACCGTCCCGTTCGTAATGCCTCCCCCGGAGCACCTCCTGTGGACGGATGCAGCGTGGGGTGCCGTATGCGGCACCGACCAGCAGTCTTACGGCCACTGGTTTCCCAGGGAACGCAAAGTCCACATTATGGCGAAGGAATCGCTGGCCATCATACACGCACTGGGCGCACGAGCTCATTGGCATCACACCACAGTCCGTGTGATATCCGACAACACAGCGCAGTGGCCATGGTGAACCACTTGGGCTCCAGCAAGGCCCCGGCGCTGCAGAAGTTCGGAGCACATCTCCTACAGATCCTCCAGCGCCACCACCTCTCTCTCCTCGCGACTTACCTTCGCGGTTCGCAGAACGTTTGGCTGATCAGCTCTCACGTCTCCTACCAGTAGAAACAGAATGGACGCTGATGCCTCAGTGCTTCTCCCGTCTCTCTGCCCTGCGCGGGACCATGCACATCGACCTCTTCGCGCATCCGGGGAACCACAAGCTCCCTCTATTTGCAGCTCCGTTTCCTCACCCGCGAGCGGCTTTAGTGGATTCTCTCCAATGTGACTGGAATCAGTGGAAGGAAATAAACCTCTTCCCTCCATTCACCCTGATTCCCCAAGTGCTCCACAAACTCGAGACGTACCGCTACAGCGGCGTCCTCGTGGTCCCCGACCACCCCAACGCACTTAGGTGGCCCATGGTCATCGCGTCTTTCCACGAGCTCCCACTCGCTCTCGACATGTCCCAACGCATCAAAGGCAGATAGGTCCCTCTAATATCCCGACCCTTCTCGCGTTATCTCGCATTCAATTTTTAGAAAAGGTGCTCATGATCAAATTCAATAGCTCGCTGGCGGACACCCTGGTTAACACGCACAGGCAGTTCACACAACGCCAATACCAAAGCGTCGGGACTTGTTTCCAAACGTGACTACGCACTACGCAGGCGCAGCCCATCAACCAGTCCACCCTCTTTACGTTCCTGCACTACGCCGGCAAGCAGAAGCGGCTCAATCCTCGTACAATTCTGGTCTACAAGAATGCGCTACACTTGCCCCTCTTACATGGCTTTCGCGTCACGACCCTCAAGGCGATCTTTCATGAACTGGCTCGCGCCCAGTTTCACGAGAATCCGCCTCAACGACGTTTTGTGCCGCAGTGGAAGCTCGAGCCGGTGCTCGATATGCTCACTTCTCCTTGCTTCAATACTAAGACGACGTCAGTTATGGCACTCTTTCATAAGACTGTTTCTCGTCGCGCTCGCTGCAGGCAACGAGGTTCCTGAATTGCAGCCATGTCACGCACAGGACTACATTTCTCCACGAACCCTCCATGCGCGCGCATCCTGACCGCCGACAAGTTCCTGTACAAAAACCAGACCCTTGCCCGCACACCATCGCTCATCTCTATCGCCTCACTGCTGCCGGATGGCTGGGCACACGGCTTGTGCCCTATGACCGCACTCAAAGCCTACAAAGCACGATGTCCATCGCACAATGAGTTTTTGTTTATCCATCCTACTTTCGGCAAGCCTCTCAGGGTGTCATCGGTGGGGCACTACATCTGCTCGCTTATCAATGAGGCCACACCGTATTCCTTCGCTAAAGCTCACGATGTCCGCAAGAATGCCTCGTCTCTCTCTTGGTCGCGTGAGTTCTGCTTCAAGATATCATTTCCAAGGCGTTTTGGAGGTCGCTACACGTATTCGTGCACAAATACCTCTTCACTGTAGAGAAGCCTAACCAATCTTGCGTCTCCTTGGGAACCAGGTAGATAGTCCTTCTTGCCTCTTATGTTTCGGACACCGCATCCGCTGCAGCCAGCACCTCCTCTACGTACCATAAGGTATGTACTTCATTATCTTACCAACACGTGCGGCGACACTCCACGCGAAACCTTCAGATTACGGATTACGAAATAAGTATTCTCTTTATCCTACTTGCAGTACAACTCTGTTACCATAGAAGCTAGCTATTATACACATTGTTGATACTAGTATATTTAAAATTTATTGCCTACCGGACGGTTCACCCACCCTCTCTGGAGGGCAATATGTATTGATAATGTAACTACTCTCTGGTTGCTCATGTTCACGGCCCGCACATTGTTTTTGGCCGCGGTGAGCGAGTATGTTCACTGCCTTTGCCACAACGCCATATTTTTATGTACCCATACTTAAATATTATGTGGACCCTCATATTTAGGGCTCGCATATAATATTAGAGGCTGCCGTGGCCGAGTGGTCAGCGTATCCGACTGCAGTGTCAGCCTCTGGTGCTGCATGCCGCGAGTTCGAGCCTCGGCAGGGACACGGCGGTCTTGTGGCGGGGAGATTGGGCGCCTCCCCCCTCTGTGTCTGCCTAACTTAGCCACCCCCCTAACTAGGGGGAAACGGCTGTATGTCTATACATACATACATACATACATATATATTTTTGCCGCTAGGACCTAACTTTTCGCTGTCGTCCAACAATTCTTATTCACCAATATGTAAAGTAATTACCACCATTTATACAAATGTGTTATCCTTCCCTTCCACGGCAAGCACTTCTTTTGGAACACCCGGTCTAAGATGCAGCCGATCCATCCACCTTCTGTACTCATCGGCCAGCTTGCGCTACATGATGGTATCTTCTATGCATACCATATGGCTCTTACAAGTGGAAGAGAATAACTTTTGTCATCTCGATTCTTTTGATAAAAAACGATTTCTCTGTAATGAGTAGGAGCCATATGGGCCTTCTCCTCCCCCTGCTATCTTAACTACGCACCAACGTTTCCTTACGGGAAGCAACTCCGCTAGACCTCATGAATGATGGGGCAGGCCAGCTCACGCTTATATAGGAAAGAAGGGGGTTGAGGTTTTCAGCCGGCAGACTGCCGAGCGCGCCACCCGGTACCTGGAAGACATATAGACCGATAGGCGCAAGACGCCACGCGCCGCCAAACAGAGAATTTTTCTTTCCTAAAAACTCGAGGACAGTCGAGGAACTTGAAAGTTTCGAGCTTCCCGAGTTGGGTTAAAATACTCGAAAGTCTAAATTGGTCCAAACTATGTTCAACGGATGTTATCAAGATTCTCTCGTAGAAACATCTCTGTAATGTTTTCTCTTCAGGATTCATTCGAATAAAAGCAGAAGCGCAATGCAAACCATATGGCTCTTACTCATTACAGAGAAATAGCTTTTTATCGAGAGAATCGAGATAACAAAAGTTATATTATTCAGGTAGCTACATTACCTAGTAAAATTATGAAATTTTCCTCTTACAATGTTAAATATATGTCATCGCTCAGCACATTGCGGCGAAGATAAATAATAACTGCGATACTGCGTAGGGTCGGCTATGATTGTGAAGGGAGTAACAGCACCACTCACATTCAACTGCCATGAAGAGGAACAAAAGAATATTCGTGATTGTTTTAAATTTCACTTATTTTTTGTGGGCGCTGACAGCTACTTCTTTGATTTAATTTTATCATAGCTAGTAAAGATTCTGGTCATTGAGGTTTAATCGGTAAACATTTGTAGTGTTACCTATTGTATTATTGAAACAGGCAACGGGAGTGTTAAGGCAACTGAACTTCTTTCCGAAGCAATCAGAGCTTACGACACGAGTTAGAGCTGCTCATTGAATCCTCCACCGTCGGTGTTCTGCATCCGTCAAGGTGAGAGCAGGGTCAACGAGACGCCACTCAACAAACATTCAGCGTGCTTATCAGGGTCTGAAAATGAGAAGTGATAACCTCCACAACTTCCAATTTTATAAAATGTATTTGTATTATTTTCTTCAACATTTTCTAAAACTCTGTTCAATGACAAAATCGCAAAAGGATCCCTTGGACATGGTTATAGTCCTTGACACATGGTCATGTGACGCGTCAATATTAATCTGCACCGAACCATCCGACAAAAGAGGTTCACGTCGTGATGTCCTGAGACTTCAGTGCACTGGAAAGTCTTGCCTCTCTTATCTAATCTGTCATGATAAATATCCCGAGAAGGGGAGCTACCTGTGTGTGTAATAATTGGGGATTTGTAGTTGTATAACCCCTGATGAAAAGCTATTTATTTCTTGACCTAGTTGGGCGAGTGTTCAGATATGACGATTGCATCTAAATGGTGTCTGTTTATTTGTGTTGTCTTATCCTAAGCGACTTTTGCCATGTTGCAGGGGGATGTGAGATGTTCTTAGTCACTGATGAGCCCCTATACACAGGAAATCATGATTACAACCCGCTGTTTTGCGTTTATCGCAAAGTTGCAGTCTTTCAGATGAGCCATTTATGCCTCTGCTATCGGAGAACCTTCTCTATAGTTACGGATCGGCATACACCGTAGCAAGAACACCTAAACTTTGAGGATTGTATTGGTATTTTCTTCCTTTACTAATTGGCATTGCCTCTCAAACCATAGTTTCCTGTCGCCCCATGGTAGCAGTTTCATGTTTATGTACCATCATAACAGCTATTCAAGTATGCTATTGTGATTATTTCATTAGCGTTATGTTGTTGGCGGCTACTTCATGAATGTCAAGCTAATAACGTTTTCTTGGTGTGTTCATCGCTAGGTAGGAAGGATTAAGAGTTACGTGATAATACAATTTTTACTATGTAGCAGGTAATAGTTACGAAGCTGATATATTTATTTTGTTTGACGTAGTATTATTTTAATAGTTACGTAATACCTCGCTCGACTGGACAAACGTAGAAGGTTATGAACAACTATAACATAGACCAGTGCAGTGAAACACGTACCTGGGTCAAAGGCAATAAACTACACGATGACGTGCAAGAAGAAGTTTCGGATTAATCCGATTTGAAGAGCCCTCTAGTAGATTGATAAGGTTTTGTTGTTCAATTATATAGTTTCAAACAGGTTTTCTGATACCATATTTTGACTCAGAATAGTCGTCAAACGGAATAAAACACTGTTATGACCACGGATAGAAACTACGGAAGTTTGGCTTCAATTTAATGGGGTAACCAGGTCAGCCACCTGGTGAACAAACCTAAATCTACGAAAGAACTCGGCATTGAGACTTCAGCATAGGCTTGTATTTGCTGTGATACAGTACATTGAAGAACAGAGTCCTTCTCATATCAAGATGATGTTGAGAAGGAGGACCTTGGTTTTCTCATTCAAGTGCAAAATGAATGTGGGCTGTGTACAGCCCGTTGCGATGCGCAGGACCGTGTTCTGTATTATTTGTAGGGAATTATTGTGTGCGGGTTCAAGGTCAGAGCACCAAGCGGTGTTGGCGTAGGAGATTATGGGCCCGATGAATTGTTTTTATAGTGTTGTAATTGATTCCTTGGAGTGACTTTAGGTGGTTGAGGTGAGTGCCCTGGACACGTTCTGGCTAGGTCTGGTTTTGATGCCGATATTGTTTGTGTGAGGCTTGAATGTCATCCCCAAGTCATAAGTTACTGCAAGGATAGTTGTAGTGGGACTGTGGGGTATAAGAGTGTTAAGCGTGCCATTAGGGTGGATGCGGTGCTCACTGTTATCTGGTGTTGATAAAGTGAGGGATGGCTAGCTTGCGGACTCCTTCATTCCATTGTCCAACAGCCAGACTTCGAGAGAGTTCAGGTGCTGCTGGAGATGTGCAGCTGCCGTCTCGTGTTTGTAGTGTTTGGTGATTATTGTGAGGTCTTCATATGAGCTGATGTAGGTGTTGAGTTCTGTTGGAATAAGCAGGTCGTACATGAAGGAATTTCAAAGGAAGGGGAAAAGGAGATGGCTTGTTATCGTATTTACTTGTAGTTTGGATGGATGTGTGTGTTGAGTATTTTGTTTTTGAGGACATGTCTTGGAACTGTGTCGAAGGACTTGCTACTATCGATAGCGCATACCAGGGTACGTTTGGCTGGCTTCTTTTTGCTTGGGCCTTCATGAATGGTCTAGGTGAGGAGTGTGGCTGTGGAGTGTTGATCCCTGAAAACGTGTTGCATAGGAGAGAGTGAGATATGGGCATCGAGAACCTTTTTGCAACTATGAATACCCGACTGGATGAGCTGATGAAGAGGATAGAGGAGAGGGAACCCCTAACCTGTTCGTGTACTTCCACCACTGACCTCTCTGATAACATCGCTCTCCTCCCAGCTGAAACTCATAACGCCCGAACACCAAGAAACGTAAAGTGGAGACAATACACTCGATTTGATGACCTCAACCTATTCAACAAAGGCCCTAAATGCCCCAAACACTTGAAAATGACTTTCGATGTCAATGACAGACCGGATATTTGCCCATTTAAACTACGAGAAGAACTGGGCTCCATGATCCATGACTAGCCGTCCAATTCTCAACATCACCGCCAGCGGTGACGAAAGCTTCACCATTAAAATAGACACAAACATTCAAAGTGACACTATACCCTCCAAAAACAGAATATGCAAAAAGCGTTGCAAAATCATACCACACCCAACTTTTTCCATGAGTTCAGGCCTGATTTACATCGGGGGTCTACCGAGTGATGAAGCCGACGAGTTCATCGCCGGACTTGTCCAATACGAGGAATGTATAGTTGAAGCGAAAATCGCACCAAAAACCAAACCAAAAAGCAACACCACCACGGCCCTTCTGCTTGAATTCAATTGCCCCACCCCACCTAACTACATAGACATACCTTTCTTTGACGCCAAAACCAAGGTTACACCCTCCGAAAGACGTCCGATGCGATGCTATAAATGCCAGAAATACGGACACACGAGCAGAGATTGTCACGGTAAGCAAAGATGCTCACACTGCTCCCAAGACGACCACGATAAACGGGACGATCCCTTGTCGTGCACATCCGAAGAATCTCACTGCTTTTACTGCAAAGTAAACTCCCACCCTACGGGATTCGGAGACTGCCCCAGGACAAGATTGAGAGGGAGGTCCTGCAATACCAAACTGAGCACAAAGTCGGGCGACGAGAGGCTGCGAACGCTTGTAGATAGCGTTGCAAACAAAGGTGCTCTCTCAATGAACCCTTTCATCATGATGAACTCGCTCTCCAAACAACTGGGAGGCAGACCGATAAACATAAACCGACAGGGAAAGAAGCATCTGGCCCACGTAAATATCGATCAAAGTAACGCTATACTAAGGATTAACCAAATAGACAAACACAAAGTAACTGTCCAAATACATCCGTTCTTCAATGCGACAAGACGAATTATATACACTTCCAACTACACTCCCAAAACTGACCTAAGTGCTTTTGCAGCAGGTTTAGCAAAGGATTACGAAGTCACCATCATTTCCCTAACAAAATTGATTTAACCACGAAACATCCACACCACCGCATATCAAATCACTTTCCCAGGACGTGACACACCGGAATTCATATTAATCCCGAGCGAACAGGGAAAAACAAAAACTCACCCAGTGGCGACAGGGCCTGCAATGTGCAAAAAATGCCTGGAATACGGTGACGTTATCAAATACTGCCAGCCATACATACCCCAGCGCTGTAAGAGGTGCGCCGGCTAGCATGACCGAAAGGACTGCACAGCCCGCCAACCTAATTGCTACCACTGCTCATGCCTCCATGAGGCAGGTGACCGCGACTGCCCAAAGCACATGGATCAGAAAGCAATGACAATCATACAAAATGACCGCAAAGTAACACGAAAACAAGCCATCCAAATCTTTTACGACGAAAACCCAAACTGCCGTAATTTAAATTATGTCAAAGCAGTTAAATCTACAATTAAGTCTACCCCACCAGACGACACACGCGTACCGTCAACTAAAACTATTACCATGACCCCAACACCCCTCTCCAGTACTAACAATACCACAACCAGCCCAGAAACCGCCCTCGTAATAGAGGCGGGCGTCCCAAGCAACGAATCCAACAGTGCCATGGAGAGCACTGCGATGGATGCTGCCTCGGTTGACCACAAGGAGAGGTCCAATAACCCGAAAATCTAAAGGCGAAGAGACAAAGATTCCTCCGATCACGACCGCGGGGTACACGACGCCCTCTCGCCACGAAGCAAAAAGATTAGCTACAGCCCACGAACCACAGCTCGCCTCGATTCGAGCGTTGAAGGACTTCTAACCGTCTTAACTGAAAACCGCATCCAGCTAAAACCAACGTGAGGTATTCAACCCTCAGCTAACATGCCCGACACCAGTACATCTCACAAGTGAGATCGACCAACGCCTGCGCGAGGACGCGCTAAAAATCTTCAACGAAGAACTGATGCCCGAAGCCACTTATCGACCATGCACCGCACTCGACTCAAATATCCCAACGACTATTACTCAGCCCATCATAATGTTTAAAAAAGCTCCATAGAAGAGAAACGCGCTCGCTCACGAAGCAAACACAAAGATCGTACTCCCTCGTGCTCCTCCTTCTACAAGAGCACTCACAGCCGAGAACGCAGTGAGTCTAGGAGATCATGTTCTACAGATAGCGCACACCTAATGGAGGCGTCGCCACCCCTACTTTGACTGCTTAGTCCATCTGAAATAGCCTATTTCTTAGCTGAGTGCCCAACTTGGATAGGACATCGATACCCACTACACCTGCAGCCGGCTCATGGACGTCCGCTTAATCCTTACGGAGTTTCTTCCGGGACAATTTAATGCAGAGCCATTTTTCAGCTACCATCGAAAAACCAACCTCTTCGCTGGAATCTGATCTGTTCTGAATTGATGATTCTTCATCTTACTTTCTGATAGACTCCTCCATCCCGGAGGACCACTATTTCTTGACTCATTTCGAAGAGAACACTTTTTGAACTTTTCTCTGTGACTGACGAACACTTGTCGATTACTTGAAGCAGCACTGGCTGCTACATTGACGTTCGGTGCCAGAAGGACATAGACTCCAATGCACTAGGAAGCCTTGGCACTCTAAGCAAATCAACGCTACGCTAGTTGCGGTGTGTGCGGTGAGGCCGTCGGTTGGCAAACGCGTGTGTGTGTTGATATCTCTGCTGCCGCTGTTTCCCGGCCAATACGAGATTGAACCACACAGGATCTTGAGCGTGACTATTGAACATGTCTAGTAGATAGGTTGGTTTTAAATATTATGGATATCAATGCTAAGTAATGCCCTTAACGGTTGAGTCTCCACTGCATCCAATCGATTTTTTTTCCTGTCAGTGTCGCATGTACGATGCCAGCTACGTTGTTATATTCAGACTGTGCAGGATTTGCTGTGAGGTGGTACCGAGCTGCGGTGTTCTTTATCTCTGTGTCCTTCAGCTCCAAAGTGCTACCTTGTTTGATTATGACACTGCAATCCTTCTTCTGACCATGTGTCCATCGTCTCGAGTAGAGAGTGTCTCAAATCCGTAACAACGTTACTTACAGAGCAGCTGTTCGACGGGGCCTTTTTATTATTAGCATTTACATAGGAAGTATAGTATAGTTTGAAGAAAAGGTGCGTGACCTCACGACTTCGGTAACTATGCTCGTCTAGCGGTTATACCTTCCCTGTTCGGTGAATAGGAGTTTTCTGACCTTCCACGATTTCCCTAATTCTGTTCATCAATTTCGTTAATTCGAATCATTCTAAGAACATTTTCACCAATTACAAAATCGGCGCCATTCACGCAGATAAGAGAAGACGTATGATGTTAGTCGTGTGGGGGTTCGAGCGTACATCTTAGTTGTTACGGTCGCAGAGGTGTTCTACTGCCGTTATCTATCAAATTATATCAATATTGATCTGTAGGGTAGCGAATAATGAGTATTGAATCTCTCACAAATTTAACTTAATCTTACATAATCAAACTTAACCTACCACACATGACCTAAGCTGCTTCATATTTTTACTTAAAATTCTATCGATAATCACTAGTATTATTTAGGCTTGTTCGCCCGTACAAATGACAATATGTATGCTGTAACACATACGGAAATATCAATAAGCGTCAATTTTATCATTTGTAGAAAAGCTCTTGAAATTATTCGAACGAGCAAAATGGATGTTTGTAGTTATTAGAGTCCTGGTTGGTCCTGAACTCAACAATACCTAATTTTCTACGCTTCTTGATTGGCGCCCTGTTTCAGCGCTGAAGTGTTACGTGTGTAAGCAAAGTGCCTGCTGCTGTTAAATCATTGTAACCAGCAATCATTCATTGCTAGTCAAGATTTATTGGAACTGGTTTTGGTTAAGAAAGCAATTATGCATCACGTGACCTTCAAAAGGGTATGTAAGACGTGGACAGTTTGTGGATTATTAAAGTTGGATTGTCACCTACCTTAAGGATAATCACACTCGCCATACAACGATCAGGTAGGTACTTAGGATCTATTATTAGCGGCTGTGCTTCAAGTTACCTAAAGTGATTATGTAACTATATAGCTAATTCCTACTCGTGATTGTGTAATTTGAAACTTTCAACTTTCCTCCGTTATAGTTACTACGTTATAGTTACTATTATATATAATGTACAGGTAACTTCTAACTTTCTTCACTGTTATTGTTACTATAATAATGACTACTAACCTTCTCCACTTTCTATATTGATGACTACCAGGCTCACCGTTACCTTGACTGGAGGTACATGTTTTGTCAAGTTAACCTATAGTTATGGAATTTTTCACTCTCCTGGTACTCTAAGTTTGGTCCCGAAAGTTGGTTTGCTTTAGGCTTTGGCCCTTCCTTTAATGAAACCATGTCTGCGACTTTCCCTTTACTTGTTTCCGTTCCTGTTGTTGGCTTACATGCGCTAGGTTTTCTGTCAGGGAGGGACGATAGTCCGCCGCATTTCTTTTGAAAACAATGACAAGGAAACCACCACGAGGAATGCTCGGCGACATCATGCATTGAATTCTCGTTTTAACGTTTTTCATTTATTACTCGTGGGTGCTGTTGACACTCAACATGCCTCCCGTCGCGTTAAAGACTACTGCCCATGCTGGTTAGATTGGGAACTGGTCTCTGCCAGAGCTTAAGTGCTAGCATTGGCAAAGCGGACTGAGAATACTCATGCGGTCACGACATTCTGCGCCGTTCGGACTCCCATGTCGGTACGCCAGCGAATTCGATTCCCATACTATTATCTCTAAAACTTTAATAATTTTGATGATTAGTCCCTTCGTTTATTGCTAGTTAAGATTATTTAGTTCCATTTCTTACTGCGTTATCTGGCCTTAGTTTATCCAGGTAACCCAAGCTCTGCCACACAATAGTGGTACTCGGACTCAAAATGACGTAAATTCCTCGTGGGGCACATCTTAGATTCCGGCTCAAATGCCTGCACTTACTGTCTCGGGGAGCAGTCTTAATTGCAATGGTTTCAAATAAGAATTGAGAGCCCTGAATCAACCTATTGATTTAGATTTGGGCTTCATTCCCAACGGAGCCTCAACTTGACCTATTGATTGTGTTCACAATGGTAGTCATCGTGCGACAAGCCTTGCGCAGAGGCAGTATCGTAACCAATGACGGACATCTAACTGAGGAAATTAACATAGCATACTGTTCTTCGCGTCTAAGCTCCAAAGTTTCCAGGGTATAGAAGCTCCTTTTTTTGCTGTATCAAAACAAGAGCCGGTCACCGCTCTAAGCCGAATATTACTCAGAGAACGAGTATCGTCTCGTAAAGGTTAAAGTTTGAGCAATTGGGCACCTCAGAGGGATACCCCCGGGGGGTATCCCAGGCTCACCCGCCTTCCCGCGGCGTCCTCGTTAACCACCAAATTTTACTTGTCTTTTTGTGTAAATATATTTTGATTTAAAAGATCCCTCCACCGTCCCTCCTTTTCAGTTTGTAGCTTTACCCCCCCCCCTTGGTTCACAAAGAGGTGAGCCCCCCCACTGACACCGGGTTTGTGAATTTAGAATCGAAACCAATTGTTGAAATTTAAGGATTAAATTAGTGTATATATTCGTATATACAAAAGAAATAAATGTGAAAAAGGCCCCACGTTCAGTAACCAGAACCCGAGTAGAAGCCGACGATCAAATAATGGGCAAGACCATGCTCTATCCTAGAGGGGCTTACGGCCCCTCCAGAGCGTCGCACTCAAACCTGTCAGCGAGAAAGAACGACGAACCCCTCATAAGTTCCTCATCGACAGGAGACCTGACACGGGTCGTAGTCGATGACACAAATGAACGCTTCTCGAAGCTGGACGCGAATATAATCGGAATGCAGAATGCCCTAGGCAAGATAAGCAAAATTACTGGCCTTCCCGAGCTGGAAACTGAGGACGGCTCCTCGCCGTCCAGTGAAGTCTGTGAACGCCTCACTAAACTCGAGAACCTTTTTTGCAACTATGAATACCCGACTGGATGAGCTGATAGAGAGGATAAAGGCCAAGAAACCCGTAATTTGTTTGTGTACTTCCGACTCTGACCTCTCTGATAACATCGCTCTCCTCCCAGCCGAAACTCATTACGCCCGAACACCAAGAAACGTGAAGAGGAGACAATATACTAGATTTGATGACCACAACCTATTCAACAACGGCCCTAAATTCCCCGAACACTTGAAAATGACATTCGATGTGAATGACAGACCTGATATTTGCCCATATAAACAACGAGAAGAACAAAACTTCAAAGTGACGCCATACTCGCCTAAAACAGAATATGCGAAAAGCCTCACAAAATCATACCAAACCCAGCTTTTTCCATGAGGGTCTCCCGAGTGATAACGCCGACGAGTTCATCACCGGACTCGTCCAATACGAGGAATGTATAGTTGAAGCAAAAATCGCACTAAAAAGAAACATCACCACGGCCCTTCTGCTCAAATTCAATTGCCCCACCTCACCTAAATACATAGACATACCTTTCTTTGACGACAAAACCAAGGTTACACCCTTCGAAAAACGTCCGATGCGATGCTATAAATGCCAGAAATACGGACTCACGATCAGAGATTGTCACGGTAAGCAAAGATGCTCACACTGCTCCCAAGACGACCAGGATAAACGGGACGATCTCTTGTCGTGCCCATCCGAAGAATCTCACAGTCTTGTCTTGGGGACACGAAGACTGCCCCCAGGACAAGACAGAGAGATAGATCTTGCAATACCAAACGGAGCACAAAGTCGGGCGACGAAAGGCTGCGGCCGCGATTTGCTCCCCCATGACTGACCCTCCCACCCAGGAGAGAAGATTCGCGTAATTTTCTATCCACTTCCCCATAACGCTTGTAGATAGCGGTGGAAACAAAGTTGCTCCCTCAATGAACCTATTCATCACGATGAACTCGTTCTCCAAACAACTGGGAGGCAGACCGATAAACATAAACCGACAGGGAAAGAAGTATCTGGCCCACATCGTAAATATCGAGCAAAGTAACGCTATACAAAGGATTAACAAAATATACAAACACAATGCTACAAGACGAAATATGTACACTTCCAACTACACTCCCAAAACTGACCTAAGTGCTTTTGCAGCAGGTTTAGCAAAGGATTACGGAGTCAGCAACGTTTCTCTAGCAAAGTGGATCAAACCACGGAACACCCGCACCATCGCATATCAAATTGTTTTCCCAGGATGCGACACACCAGAATTCATAGTAATCCCGGGCGAACGAGGGAAAACAAAATTTACCCAGTGGCGATATGGCCTGCAATGTGCAAAAAATGTCTGGAATACCGCCACGTCATCAAATACTGCCAGACACACATATCCCAATGCTGTAAGAGGTGCGCCGGCAAGCATGACAGAAAGGACTGCACAGCCCGCCAACCTGGATGCTACGACTGCCGATGCCTCCATGAGGCAGGCGACCGCGACTGCCCAAAGTACATAGACCAAAAAGCAATGACAATCATACAAAATGACTGCAGAGTCACACGCAAACAAGACATCAAAATCTTTATGGTGAAAACCCAAACTGACGTAATTTAAACTACGCCAAGCAGTTAAATCTACAACTGAGATTACCCCCTCAGACGACACTCGTGTACCGTCAACACAACCTGTTACCATTACCCCAACACCCCTCCCCAGTACTAAAATTACCACAACCAGCCCAGCGACCGCCCTCATAATAGAGGCGGACGCCCCAAGCAATGAATCCACCAGGGCCCAGGAGAGCACTGCGATGGATGCTGCCCCAGTGGACCACGAAGAGAGGTCCACTAACATGAAAACCAGAAGCAAAGGAACGACTATTCCTCCGACGACCGCGGGGTACACGCCCTCTCGCAACGAAGCAAAAAGATTAGCAACATCCCACGAACCACGGCTCGCTTTGATCAGTGCGTTGAACGACCACTGACCGTTTTAACTGCGACCTCACCCAGCGAAACCCAGAGTGAGGCAGACAACCATCAGCTAACATGTCCAACACCAGAGCACCTCACAAGTGAGAACGACCATCGCCTGCGCGAGGACGCGTTACAAATCAACAACGAAGAACTGATACCCGAAACCACTGATCGACCATGCACCGCACTCTACTCAAATATCCCAACGACAACTACTCAGCACATCACAATGTTTGAAAACTCTCAATAAAAGAGAAACGCGCTCGCTCAAGAAGCAAACACTAAGATCGTACTCCCTCGTCATCCCCCTCCTACAAGAGTCTAGGAGATCATGTTCTACAGAAAGCGGACGCGCTTGCGAACGCTCTCGATCTAGGCCACCTGCGCCTCATGGACACGACCACCACGAAAGTTCCTACAAACCACGCGACTGCTCCAGGCCATCAAGATCTGAGCGTGAAACATATCCGAAATGAACTACAGTACAATACTTCAGTGGAATTGCCAGGGACTTAGAAGCAAGAAAGATGAATTATTATCGCTAATATACACCCATAAACCTTTGATGGTAGGCCTCCAGGAGATCAAACTTGGTGACACAGCCACCTTCATAATCCCTCAATATGTCATAAACCGTCGCGAATTTCACAATAATGTGACTGCACACAGCGGAGTGGCATATATGATCCATCAAAGCATACCTCACCTTCTCCTCCTAAGGCACTAATGACCGATCTGCTTAACCAACTGCATCATCCCGTACTCCTCCTTGGAGACTTCAACAGCTACCACGAAGTGTGTGGAAGCATGACAACAGACCCCAAGGAAGTGATAATGGCCAACACCTTAGACACTCACAACCTGGTCCTTCTCAACGACGGACAACCCACTCGGATCACCCTCGAAAGTGAAACCACCATCGATTTATCAATCTGTTCCCCCAATTTAGCAACCCAACTCGTTTTGGGGAGTCCCGCCTTCAACACATGTCAGTGATTACACCCCAGTGATCATATCGCCCCTCACTAACCGACCAAACAATTCCGATGCACAGAACTTCGATTCAACAACCGGAAAGCCAGCTGGGAGGAATACTCGACACATGTCGCATGGGACGATGTGGAGGGCTTCCCGAAGACATTTCAGAGCGCGACCTTGTCATACATCTATACGAAAAATTCCTAAGTGCAGCTGTCGCATGCATTCCCCAATATTAACCCTCAACCTTTTTCCCGAAACCTTGGTGGTGCCCGGAGGTACGAGAAGCAATGGACCAGCGTGAAAGGACGTACGGGGCCTTCCGCCGTGGGAACAGAGTAGCCTGGAAGAGGGAAACAGCCGTGTTCCGCAAACTTAGCGTGGAGAAGAAGCGAGAATGCTGGGCCCAATTAGTTAACACAATCAATCGAAACACCCCTCTTTCCCAAGTGTGGGGAAAAATCAGACTTATCCAAGGTCGCCCCGAGCGACCTATCCACATATTTTCGGACGTAGACACTCTATTCTTCATACGCGGACAAACTAGCTCAGACTTTTAGCCCAATATCGATATCAACAAATTATACGGCTTCTTTACAACGGAAAAAGATCCTTAGAGAAAGTGAGCATATTGACTCCACTTCCGCAAATGAAGAATTCTACTACAAACCTTTCTCACTCCATGAACTACAGTATGCTATCGACCACACTCGTTTAACCTCACCCGGGCGTGACCGAGACATCAATATGATCAAACGCCTTTCTGACAACGCTCTCCAGCACCCGCTAAATGTGTTCAATACGTTGTATTCAAATTCATTCTTTTCCAATCAATGGCAGGAATCCGTAATTATCCCGGTACCGAAACCCGAAAAATGTCACAGCGACCCGCATAACTATCGTCCCATTGGCCTTACTAGCGTTCTATGTAAGGCTATCGAAAGAATGATAAACTCACGCCTAGTAGACTATCTTGAAATGCATGCAGGTCTTAACAACATCCAGTGCGGTGGCCATAAGCGTACGACTAGAATCAGACAATAGACAGGCCTTCGTCCGAAGAGAACATGTGGTTTCTATATTTTTCGACGTTGAAAAAGCATACGACACTACGCGGAAATATGGATCATGGATAATCTCCACCGTAAAAGTTTGAGAGGTTGCCTACCACTTTTCATCCACCAATTTCTACAAAATCGCACCTTCAGGGTCAAGGTTGGCGACACTCAGTCTCCATCATAACAGAAAGAAATGGGCGACCCCCAGGGAAGCGTCCTCAGCGTCACTCTTTTCATCCTCTAAATCGATCAGTTAGCCGAAATTCTTCCCCGAGACGGAAGATTGCTCTCATCACCATACGTGGACGACCTACAAGTAAGTTACAGACACCCCAGCCTCATAACAATTCAACATGAACTCTAGAAGTGGCTAAACCTAGTCGGGAAATGGGCTTCCCTAAACGGATTCAGATTCGCGCCCTCTAAAACTTGCAGCATGCGCTTTACCCTTGTGCCCGGTTTACACCTGAAACCTGCCCTAACGCTGCACAACAATCCTCTAGTATACGAAGAAACGATTAAATTCCTGAGTCTTGTGTGGGACCCTAAACGCACGTGGCAACCCACATCGCAGCCCTGGCGACTCGATGCAAAAGGTATACAGATACAGATACAGACACTAGGCCGCATCCCCCAGAAAGGGGGGTGGCCGACGGCAAGGCGCACCTCACACGCTCACACTCACACAACTTAGCCCTTTTGTGCTAAAGGGTCCGGCCGGTAGCCCCTCAACTTACACTCTGGGTCCCGAATGTACCGAGGAACCGTCGTCAGCAGCAGGGCCCGACAGTTTTCACTGGTTTACCCCCGCCGCGTCATAATGGCCGGGCCCCCCCCACCCACGACCATCCCGACAGCGGGATGCCAAGGGCGGGAAAGCACCACAGAGCAGCGTCAA
>SDVV010001062.1:0-27255 GCA_016164225.1 Gammarus roeselii | reverse complement strand
GCTGCTCTGATGTGCTTTCCCGTCCTTGGCATCCCGCTGTCGGGATGGTCGTGGGTGGGGGGGGCCCGGCCATTATGACGCGGCGGGGGTAAACCAGTGAAAACTGTGGGCCCTGCTGCTGACGACGGTTCCTCGGTACATTCGGGACCCAGAGTGTAAATTGAGGGGCTACCGGCCGGACCCTTTAGCACAAAAGGGCTAAGTGGTGTGAATGTGAGCGTGTGAGGGTGTGAGGTGCGCCTTGCCGTCGGCCACCCCCCTTTCTGGGGGATGCGGCCTAGTGTCTGTATCTGTATGTATCTGTATAATTTTATTGAGCTTTTGCAGTCCAACCAAGGTGAGAGATCAAATCGACATAAAGAAATTCAGGAAAACATCAACTACAATTCCATCATCTACGAGATCAGCAACCTCACCAGAAGTGTGCAACAGTCGTTCCTCCGTGCTCTTTCCCACCCTGAATTCAAATGGGCCATTAGACAGAATACCAGAATCTTCCAGAAAAGACACTACCTGGGACACAATAAACTGCTGCAGCACCTTACAACAAACAGAAAGGAACAACATGAGGTTCCTTCCAGACCCCTGTCAAGACTCTCCTGGTTTTATGATTTCACAAATATCAAAAACAAGGGCAACAACAGCTGCCAAGAGCATGACTTCTAAGTGCTAGGGTGGATACAATCAGGCATGGAGGTAGAAGATGAATCTAATTATCCTTAACCTGGGAAACTAAGTCTTGTTGCATAAATCTGTTAGCAATGCTGTACAGAACATTCCTGGTTATATCTTTGAGTTACCACTAGAAAATGGGGCATAGATAAAGGGTTAGTGGATAGGCATCTTGAGCAGAGGTTCATATATTATTTTGCCATCCACTAATTCAGCAGAGCTCCCTCAGAAAAAAAGTAAATGCCACCAATTGGCTGTTATTGTTTATCATAACTAGAGCTGACCAGGTGACTTCCTGTACCCTTTTTTGGCACCAAAATACCTTGAAATGTGAATTTTTAACTGGGCAGTTGAAGAAACATGTTAGTCAGCATGTATCAGCTTCTTACAAATATTTGATGCCCACATACAATTTTTGAAACAACGTCAAAGTAAAAGTGTGTTTTCCTGGTCCAAATTTTTTTTTAAAGAAAGTTATCAAAACTAGAGGCCTTTAGATTGCTCAATATGTCAGTGAAGCCAGAGTGCAGAGCAGGACAGCAAAAAGAGCTGAGTTAGTACAACACACTGATACAGCAGTTCAAACTTGAAAAATAACTCATGCCTTCAGATTTATATTGGTGCAACTGTATATACAATTTTAATTGTCCCTGACACTGAGCATTGGTGCGTCCTATCTCCACACTCTGCACCAGCTAACTAATATTGCTTTGTCTTCTCCCAATCTCACCACACAACACACTGAACTATGTGCCTTGAGCTATTTGGGTTTTGATATGCTGGTGCTATAATTCACGCTTTGATTGCCACATGTTATCCCTTACATGATGATGCATCACTCTCCTTGTATATCCTTTCTAGAAGTTCTCCCCAAAAGTATATTACAACTCATCAAATGATCAAGACCAACATGTTGAAGTAGCATTCCAAAATGAGTGCACTTCAACCATAATAAGTTGTTTCAACCAACTTACTATGGTGCACTATTTTTTTTTGTTCACAAGTAATCTTTTGTGCCCATGCTTTCCCTTGGGCACCAACTGTCATGTACACCAGCTGCCTTTTCTCCACTAACTGCCTGTGGTTCACTAGCTAACTATATATCTTTAGTGCCATGGCTGCTTCTCTGCTGGTGCTGTATTTGCCTCAAATGGCTGATCATGGCTATGCATGGTGGGTGTACAGAGTTCAGACAGGCTTTCATGTAGCAAACTTGGATTAATTACTATTGCAGACTGTGTGGGTGATTGAATATTGATAGCTATATAATCATTTACAACTTATAGCTAATAACAAACATCAGGCTTCAGAGTTTGTCCTTTGCTGTAGTTATTTTGAAACTAAACCATTCAAAGAAAAATGTCACTACAACACATCAATATGTATACCTATGCTTGAAAACAGTATTTGGATATCAATATCTAATTGGTATCTTCTGGAACAAATTCTGGAAAATAAATATTCCCAAAGTTGATGACCATTTATAATTTAGAAAGCAGTTTCTGCCACCACTGCGCCATACTGTCAGGTCTGTATCAAATTTGATGCATGCATTCAATTAAAAAGCCACATGGTGATATTTGTTTGAAGTTATGTGATTTAGAGACAGGAACATAAATATTTGTTTGGTTGATTAGTCAAACTTATTTACAAAATCAACATTCTCTGCATACCCTTGGATTGCCTCAATTAGTCACTACACAGAAGTCTTGAAAAATGTAAAAGGTGAAAGCTTCATTAGTCCTATGACTTTGAATGAAGGCATCAAATTAAGTGCCGGTAGCCATCTAGTTTTTGGAAAGTGACTGTAAATTTGCACCCAAAACTTGACTCATCTAGAGCCAAGTAGACCTGGAAATGCACTAAGCCATATGCTGACGTTTTCCGCCATAGCATTGGAGCTGAATTTAGTCACATTGGTGTTGTTCCATGCTCATTTTGATTTGATTTCAAACTTGTTGCAATGTCATGTTAGCATATTGGAATTTATTAGCTACTTCATGAAGTAATTTTGTTCTACAAGAAATGTGCAAGTAACATCAATTTTTTTGTTCCAGGAATTGCCACCAGGTGCAGAAGAGGAAGATCTATATATCTATACAGAGCCATCGCCAAAGAAGCCTCGACTGGATACCTTGAATGGTAGGTGCAGCTCTTGTGTTAAAGATAAGACTGGTTCAGTCTTTTATTTGTTGAAAATGTTCAAATTCTTCAAGCACATGACTTGTATTGCTAAATGATTTGACCTCATTGAATTATTGAGTACAAATATTGTGTACACCAGAGCTTAAAAATTTTACCTTCTTATTATTTCAGCTAATTAATTTTTGTGGTTATTTTTTCAAAGATAGACATGCTAATGTTTTGAAATTAGAGATCTTTGAGCAGTTGTGTAGCTATCAAACTTGTGTGTTTGAAGAATTGTATTCTGGTGTTCATTGCAGCTTGACAGTTGGCTGGCAGGGCCAGCTGCTGTTCTTGCAGTACATGTAGCTAAATTCTCCCGGCACGTTCCCCAGTGCTAGCAGCCCGTGGCAAATAAATTTGGCCGCTACAGTTTAGCTAGCTAGAGATGAAGTTAATTGCTTTATTTTTACTTCTGGTCATGGCCACTTGATGACATGGTACTTCTGCTTTATCTAGATGCTGCTGTAAAATAGTTCTTATCTGTTCCTTTCTTAGCTATGTGTTTAAAAGTTGGGAAACACTTCCAGAGCTGATAGGTACCTTATCTAATGCTGGTGGGCCATCATTTTTATTGTACTTTGCCAGTAAGGGATATGGGTGCATTATTTAAAATGTGAATGAGGAGGTTGGGACTGCTACAGCAGCTTTTTGTAGTTACCTTATCTATCATAATTTTGAAGCCCAGTGCTGAATTTTGCAAAGATTGTGGTTGTAAAATTTAACATTTCTGTTTTTCATGGATTGAAATGCTTGCCTGTATGACGATAAGATTATAGATTGCTTTTGAATGTTTTTATGGAGAGCAGGTAATTTAGGTTGAACATTTAGTTGGTTTTGGCATCAGGTTTTTGTTTTGTATAACTTGTCTTGGCTAATAGTATCAACACAATTTCTCATCTAGCTACATTCAGCTATCAGCATCGGTATTATTTTAATTTAAAAATATTATTGCTTCTCCGTAGCTTTCAATCAACGTGGCTATAGGTAGCACAAATCTGGTCCCTTACTTGATAGCGTTTGAGTGTTGGATATTGAAGCCAATAAATTATTCATGCGTCAAACAGGATGATGAGTACTTGCATAAAGAATCGTTACTCATGGAATGGGTCTTTGCAACATTCCGCTGTAGCTTACGATCGGGTAGCTTTTCATAACACATGGCCCGTCTGCAATGGGTATCTACCCGCCACCTCGATCGAGAGGCCTAGCTGGAACATTTAATCCGTCAGGCCACTAGTCTCTGCTTACATTTCCTCTTCCCCTTCATTGAAGGCGCATCCAACTAACTGCTCCTGTGTTGTTCTTTTCTTGTGTGTGTTCACAGGTATGTTTGTGGACGCTTCTTTTGAGACAACTCTCAGGTTGATACGTATGTACGGCGGTACGCCCCACTACAACAGCCCACACCAAGACAATGTTCATAAGCTTAGCTACCAAAGACTTATAACTCTCATAGTCTCAATGTATCTTATAGCAAAATTTTTTCCTAATTTAAGATATGTCATGAAATATCTTTGTTGTTATTCTTCTATACAAACCACAGTCTTGACTCCATTTGGAGAACACAGATTATGCTAATCGCTTTACTTTGAGTAACCATGCTCTAAACTTGAGCTTAGCCTTTGAGGGAAGGACTGTCCAAAGTGTTTGTTAATTGATGGCAGTTGTTTTGTTCTGTTATCTTTGCAGATTATGGCCCGGGAATCTAGCAGAAACTGGCCCAGGTACAGAGGGGCACTCTGTGTCATGTGCCACTTAGCGCACAATTGCTTCAATTCCTCGAACATCCGTTTGGTTCTTTTCTATATGTCATGTGAGACGTTATAATAACAGTTGCTATTACCTGATTACATTTCACATTAGTGACTTCTTTGAGGAGTTTTGTTGATAGCTAAACGCGTTGCATTGAGTTCCAGTGCTTTATCTGACAAGACTGTTGGAATACTGATTATACAACATTGTTTTCCAACTGCAAACACCTGACTGTTAGTCAGGGTAGAAATGTGTAATTCTCTATTTGCAAGCTATGTGCCCGTAGGTGATATGCGCACAACATCCAAGAAGGTAGCTTGCGCGCACTCAGGCACCAAATGATCCATCCCCCCTACTATCCCGGTGCCCTTTGCTGCAGCAAGCATGTTGCTACAGTGAGTGTCTTCGGCCAGCATCCTCATTACCACTCCTACCTATAATGCCTCTCTTACCACCATTGTATATGCCCTTTTTTTCTTGATTGTTTCTTGGCAGCTCTCTCTGTTCTCTCCACACGCGCTGCTGAGCTTCTGTTGTGGAGGTGCGGCGGTCGTCACCGGAGTGACTATATCAGCTGCTGGAGCTGTGTGCGGCTGCTGGCTGTGGTAGCAGCAGCTGTTGTACAGGGATAGATAGAACATAGCTACCTATGCTGCTCTGTTCAGCACTATTATTTTTACAGTTACCTCTTGTTGATACCTTGGCGTGTTGGTGGCTTCAGCCACCAACCTGTCCTATACGTGTTTACGCTTCTGGTCAACTTGGCAGTTTTCAACCAACCCAGCAGTATCGAGAATTGCAAAAGCAATAAATAAATCATTTTCTCTGTTCAACATTGAACTTGGTCTATTCTGTTGCTGAAAAAAAATCATTGCTGCCCCTCTTTGTTGATGTTTAGTTACTGCTGTGTTGTTTGAATTTACTTCACTTTTTTTGAACGTTGCTTATTCTGTTTGTCAAACAACCTGTGGCATACATGCAGTTCTGACATCCTTAGCTCAATTTTTAATGATCAAAACCCGATCCACACAAGTCTTTTATATGGTGTTATCACTTATCACCGATAGCTGTGGTGGTTGGCGGGTGTACTCTCGCTCACAATTTCCCTTATGGTGTATTCTTTAATTGAAATTGTCTTAAATTGTTCAAGAAATAAGAATGACCTCTTATGTCTTTCTCTGTAATGATTGGCAAGGACAGTGCTCTACCATTATATTAGAGCAAAGGACCAATTATGTCAGGACTGCATGCAACGTCTGTTGTCATTGACCACAGCTCATCCTATCCTGTCTAACAATAGCTTGTTTCCACAGGTGGGCCTTCCCTCCCTCCCATCCCAAGGGCTCCTAGCAAGCCCGTTGACCAGACCAAAAACCAGCTAGTTTGTGGTAAGCAGCTACAGTTATGTTAAGATTTCCGAGATCGAACGTGTGGTCGGGTGCTGTAGTGTAGCATCTGCGTATGTAAAGGTTACCCAAGTATAGGGTGCAACAGCACCCCATACCCAATTTTAGTTATGTAGCAAAAGAAAATTCGTTTATGGTTACATAGTTCATATTCGGAAAAGTAACCTACACATTTTCCACTTTGAATTGAACTTTAGCCATATGAAAATTTCTTGATGTATCATATCTAGACAACCCTTTTTAATGGACAACATCAATTTTATTTCCAATGGGTTCAAATATTGAGCGAAAACGCGTCATTGAAGATTTCTTCTACTTTTTAAACATACAGGAATGGTATTTCGTTACTGTACATACCTTACATATATGGGCCTAACTGCAATGCCATGCAATACGCACTTGAAATACCATGATAGCTGCAATAGGTTCACAAACTGGTCAACACGAGTGGGGCGATAAATTTGTCATGTTTTGCTGCAACTTACAAAAGCCTTGCTAATGAGTCAGGGTTGTTGAAACTAGAAATAAATTAGGACATTCAAATAACCGAACTTTTTACTTACTCATTGTCAATTAGATGATCCAATGTGTAATGAAAATTGCTAGGTGAGCCGAGTCTACATGTCATAAGAAAAGTTATTTTGTCCGAACATTCAGGGTTTTCATTGCACATTGGATTGTTCAATTGACAATGAGTAAGTATAAAGCTCGGTTATTTGGATATCACAATTCATTTATAGTTTCAACAACCTTAACTCGTTTGCAAAGTTTTTGTAAGTTGCAGCAAAACATCAGACAAACTTATCGCCCAACTCGTGTTGACCCGTATGTGAACTTATTGCAGCTATCATGGTTGTTAAGAACCATTATGACGAACGATTTGACATTTTAGGTGCGCAATGTTATCAGAATGATATACCACCAGAGATGCTCTGCTGAAAAATAATGCTGCTGCAGTACTTCATTGGGGTAACATCTCATTATAACTAGCAAATCAAACTATTCATCCCTC
This sequence comes from Gammarus roeselii, assembly GCA_016164225.1. Taxonomy (NCBI): domain Eukaryota; kingdom Metazoa; phylum Arthropoda; class Malacostraca; order Amphipoda; family Gammaridae; genus Gammarus; species Gammarus roeselii. The sequence continues at coordinate 20,226 of SDVV010001062.1, read as the reverse complement.
ACTGGGGTTCTATTGGACCGGTTGAATATCTTTGCCTGCCTGACCTTAATCCATTCTATGACATGTGATGATTAATGCGTGTAGATGATCCACTTTTATCCGCCTTCCTCGGGTATCAGGTCCCGCCTTACGGAGGTCGCCATTTCTGTTGCATTGCCCAGGTGCGAAGGTGAGCAAGGAAGACCTGATCTACCTCCTCAGTCAGCCTCTCCCAAAGCTGAGTCCCGAGCAGCGTGATGCCCTTGCCAAGGCCACCAAGTTCTCGATGGAGCAGAGCATCCGCTTGGTCCTCATGAAGCAGACTCTGGTGCAGCAGCAACAGGTGAGGTTCCCTTCGACGGTTGTTGATTGAAGCCACTCCAGCACTGCTGTTTTGTCAGTTGAAAAACTTGCCTGCCCTGCATACTCAAGTTCTGACTGAAGAAACCTCAATTTTGACGCTAATTAAATGAAGCACTTATTTAAATTTACCCTCAATTGAGCTGTATTTACTGCAGTGGCAAATAATTCTTTACACAAATTTGTATCGAGTCACTGAGCTTCACATTGCATATTGTCCGACATTTCTTGAAAAAATTGCCAATATATCGTCACTGCTCAGATATTATCAATGTACTCTAGTAATTACAGATTGAAATTAGCTTCCAATTTTGTACTCTCATTGCACATATATTGCCACCCTAATGCCTGGTGTGCATCACCTTCTAAACATTAGCATTTCTGTTCCTAGCGAGCAATTTGTCAATAAATCCTGTTGATCAGTAACCCATTTTCTTTGCAGCAAGCAAAATCCCTCCAGCGTCACCAAGCCTTGGTGCTGATGTGCCGCGTGTACGTTGGAAGCATCAGTTTTGAGTTGCGCGAGGACACAATCAAGAACGCCTTCATCCCTTTCGGGCCCATAAAGAGCATCAACATGAGCTGGGACCCTATCACTCAAAAACACAAAGGGTTAGTCTTAAAACATGCATTTCGATGTCTATATAAAAGAACTAATAACATTCATGTTTGCATTTGTGTAGCTGCAACATGACCGATGTCTGTCAAGTATTCAACCAACGTGATGTATCTGCGGGGGACTTCGATATTGTTGATCATTCAGCACATGATGCTATCTAGTCTTATATGTAGCTTTGATATTTGTTTATCTACGTCTGAGCTAGAAAGGCACAGCATATCAACGAATTAACGGTCCCAAGTGACTTGGAGAAGTGAGCTTTAATGGCATGTCACAGTTATTTTGATGAGAGTTGAGCATGGTTAAAATTCTGTTGCATGGTATTTGACGTGTTATTCTCAACATCTAATGCTTCTGCAACTCATGTACGCATTCTTATGTTCTGACCTTAGCTCTGTCATGAAGTTACCATTCCATTCATCCACGGTGGAATTTTTAATGTCACGTGTACTCCAAAATCAACACCTTAGTTTGATATTGGTTTCTTGATACATTCATATTGAAAATCTGATTGCATACAGCTGTATAGCTGATTAAAAGATTGAACAAATTCTATTTTCAATGTAGGCATACATTTAATTTCTGTTGATTTCTGTCGCTGAATGTGCGTGGCTGTAGTACAAATGATGTAAAGAGGAGGGAGATAGGTGAGGTTTTCGTGAGGAGGATGTTTGATGTGTTGATGCTGAGTGAGACGAAATTGCAAGGTAAGGGAGGATGTGAGTTTGGTGTGGTAAGTGGAAGAAAGTCTGGTGTGGAGGAAGGTTGGGCACGAGAAGGTGAGGTTTTGATATTGAGTGATCGGTTGGCTAGTAGCATTACCGAGTGGAAGGAGATGTCCTCAAGATTGATGTGGGTGAAAGTCAAATGAGGCGTAGAAAGATGGGCATTTGCGAGTGCTTACAGACCTGGCAGCAGGAGGAGTGAAGAGAGGGAGCAATTCTGAACTGACCTGAGAGTGAATTGAGACTTTTGGAGTTGATTTCAATGTAGCTGTACTAGGTGACCTTAATGCGAGAGTTGGAGATGTAGTGGTGGAGTGTGGATAGGAAGATATGGCGTTCCCGGTAGAAATGACTGTGGAGAAAACCTGATTGGTCTGTGTATGGAGCAGGAGTTAGTGGTCCGGAACAGTTTGTTCAAGAAGCAAGATATCCACAAGTAGACATGGGTAAGGATGGCCCATGGTGCAGTGGTGGAGAGAGCACTGATGGATTTTGTGCTGATATCGAGGAAAGAGTGGTGGGGAGGTTGTTGGATGTGCGGGTGTGGAGAGGGGAGGGTGGAGGAATGTCTGACCATCTGCTGGTGATGAGTAGATTATGAGTGGAGCAGAAGTAGAAAGGCAACAAACCAGTGGAAGGAGGAAGAGAGGTAGTGAACGTGAGTGAACTGAATGTGAGGAGTAGAGCCGAGGAGTTCCAGCAGGCGTTGAGGGAAGAATATAACAACGTGAGATGACTGGACCTGAGAGATGTGGAGGAAGAAAGGGAGGCGTTAAGAGATGCGTTGCTGAGATGTGCGAAAAAGGTGTTGGTGCGCGTCGTGTGGGCGGGTGCAGAAAGAAGGTTGCGAGTGATGGAACCAGGAGGTCAAACTGGCGGTGGCACGGAAACGAAAAGCGTTTGAGGAGTGGTTGTAGGTAAAGTCGGTGGTGGCCGATGAAAGCTACAAAGAGAGGAGAAGCGGGTGGTGAGGAGAGCCAAAAGGAACGCTGATTGTGCCAGAATTTTGAGGGGAGCATAAAGATGTTCTGGAAAGAGGTGAAGAGGGTGTGAAAGGAAGAGACCTGAAAGAAGGAAATGGTGAGATGAAAATGGCCAGTTGTTGTTGGAAATTGGTGATGTATGGAAGAGGTGGGCCGAGTATTTTGATCAGTTGTTGAATGTCGAGAGGCTGACATAGTTGCTGTGGGTGGTTGTGCTTGGATGCCAGTTTTGGGAGGAAGACTCGTTGCGGACATTACCAGGGAAGAAGTGCAGGAGGCGGTGGACGGGATGAAAGCAGGGAAAGCCCATGATTTGGATGGCGTTGCGACAGAGTGCCTGAAGGAGGGTGCAGTAACGATAGTCGAATGGTTGGTGAGGTTACTGAACTTGTGTTTTGTAGCAGGAGTGGTACCGATTGATTGGCGCAGAGCCTGCATTGTTCAGCTATATAAGGGCAAAGGAGAGATAATGAATGCTGCAACTCGAAAGGTATTAGTCTGTTATGTGTGGTTGGTAAGTTGTACGGGAGAGTGCTGATCAAAAGGATTAGACTCTACGGACTGCGCAATTGGAGAGGAACAGTGTGGCTTTAGGAGTGGTAGATGGTGTACCGATCAGATTTTTGCAGTGAGACAGGTCTGTGAGAAGTACCTTTCCAAAGGAAAGGATGTGTTCTGTGCCTTCATGGATCTGGAGAAGGCATACGACAGGATCGACAGGGAAGCGCTGCGGAGGGTGTTGCGTTTGTATTGAGTGTGCGGACATCTGTTGAAAGCGGTACAGAGTTTCTATGTTGGCAGCCGAGCATGTGTCAGAGTGGGAAGCGAGGTGAGTGGTTCACAGTGAGAGTGGGACTGAGACAAGGCTGCGTGATGTCTTCCTGGCTGTTCAACCTCTATATGGATGGGGGGGTCAGGGAGGTTAACGCGAGTGTGCTGGGTCTTGGCTTGAAACTGTTGGAAGCGAATGGGCGGAGTTGGCAGTTGAGCCAGTTGTTATGTAGGCTGGTGTCTGAGTTTGGTAGTGTGGGAGAGGAGGAAGCTTCGAGCGAACGTGGGTAAGAGTAAAGTAATGAGATGCTCGAGAACTGTCGATGTGAGCAAAATTAGTGTCCACCCTAAATGGAGAGCTCTTGGAAGGAGTTTAGTGTTTCAAGTATCTGGGCTCCCATGTGGAGATAACTGAAATAGTGGAAACTGAAGCGAAGGCGCGAGTGAAGGAGGGGTGTAAAGTGTTGGGCGCAATGAAGAGTATTATGAGCTGTAGGATGTTGGGGATGGAAGCAAAGAGAGGGCCGTATGAGGGTGTTGTTCGGGGGTGGTGAGAGTGAGAGCAGAGGAGAGAAGACTGTTGAATGTTTCCGAGATGAAATGTTTGAGGAGCATGGCTGGAGTAACGCTGAGAGACCGGATCACCAACGACGGGGTTCGAATCAGACCAGTGATGGTGGAGAAGCTGGAGGACAGTGGATTCGCATGTTCTGAGTTGGTTCGGGCACATGGAGAGGATGGATGGAGGGAGATGGGTGAAAAGGGTGATGAAAGCGGAGGCGAGTGGTCGCAGGCCTAGAGGTAGACCGAAGTTCGGGTGGATGGATGGTGTGAAGCAGGCGTTAGGACGGCGAGACATGAATGTGGAGGAGGCGAGAGGGCGTGCAATGAACAGGCGTGAGGGGAGAATGGTTTTGAATGGTTGATTTTGACGCTGCTCTGATGTGCTTTCCCGCCCTTGACATCCAGCTGCCGGGATTGTCGTAGGGGGGGGGGCATTAGGACGCGGCGGGGAAAACCAGTTGAAGCTGTCGGGCCCTGCTGCTGACGGCGGATCCTCGGACTGCACTCGTGACCCAGAATGTATGTTGCGGGGGTACCGGCCGGCCCCTTTAGCACAAACGGGCTAAGTTGTGTGAGGTGCGCCTTGCCGTCGGCCACCTTCTTTTTGGGGGATGCGGCCTAGCGTCTGTATCTGATTCCTAACTACCCTCTCGTTTTCAGATTTGCGTTTGTTGAGTATGAGATGCCAGAAGCTGCTCAGCTGGCTCTTGAGCAAATGAACAGCGTGATGATTGGGGGCCGCAATATTAAAGTGGGCCGCCCATCCAACATGCCACAGGTGAGCTCAAAACCTATGATCAGAACTCATGTCTCTCAATTATTCGTTGACCCCGCCTGCGCTTTCTATCATCCAACGACTCACCACTTCTTGCTTTCTGACGCACTTTTCTAAACTTTGCTTTTTGACGTAGAATTGACTTAGATATCAGACGCCTTGTTGATTAACTTTATCGTTGACGCCATGTTCACGACTGCTCATCGACGCCATATTCACGACTGCTCATCGACGCCATATTCACGATTGCTCATCGACGCCATATTCACGACTGCTCATCGACGCCATATTCACGACCGCTCATCAACGCCATATGCACGATTCATCTAGTTCTTTGGCGCCGTTATTACGGCTTGGCTATTTCTTTACCGCCATTGTTATGACTTGGCTATTCATTGACGTCAAAGCGATGACTTGGCTATTTCTTTGACGCCATTGCTATGACTTGGTTATTTCTTTGGCGCTATTGTCACGATCTATCTTTTCCTTTGCCTTCCCATAGGCATCTGTTAGGTTCACGGACCTAACGGAGTCATTGCCCAACCAAGGGAGTGAACATCTTTATTTCATATCAGACCCTCCTCTTCTTTGCCCTTCACCATCTCTTCCTTTATTTTCCATCCTGAATTTACGTTATTTTTTATTTCCTCAATTGTACCATCAGTTAAGTTCAGATTTCTTTTACAGATGCAGGCACTAGGCCGACTCCCCCAGAAAGGGGGGTGGCCGACGGCAAGGCGCACCTCATACACTCAAACAACTTGAACTTAACCCGGTTTGTGCTAAAGGGTCCGGCCGGTGACCTCGCAACATACATTCAGGGTCACGAGTGCAGTCCGAGGATTCGTTGTCAGCAGCAGGGCCCGGCAGTTTCACTGGTTTACCCCCGCCGCGTCATAATGGCCGGGCCACTCCACCCACGACCATCCCGTCAACGGGATGCCAAGGGCGGGAAAGCACATCAGAGCAGCGTCAAAATCAACCATTCTCCACTCACCCCTGTTCATTGCACGCTCTCTCTCCCTCGCTACTTCCATATTCAAGTCTCTTCTTTCTAACGCCTGCTTCACACCATCCATCTACCCAAACTTCGGTCTACCTCTAGGCCTGCGACCACTCGCCTCCGCATTCATCACCCTATGCACCAATCTCCCTTCATTTATCCTTTCCATGTGCCCGAATTATCTCAGCACACGCGAATCCACTATGTCCTCCAACTTCTTCACCATCCCTGTTCTGATTCGAACCACGTCGTTTGTGATCCGGTCTCTCAACGTTACTCCAGCTATGCTCCTTAAACATTTCATCTCGGGAACGTTCAATCTTCTTCTCTCCTCTGCTCTCAACCCCAAGTCTCGGCTCCGTAGAGCACAGATAGAACAACAACACCCTCATACAGCCCTCTCATTGCTTCCATCCCCAACGTCCTACAGCTCATTACACTCTTCAGTGCACCCAACACTTTACACCCCTCCTTCACTCGTGCCTTCACTTCAGATTCCACTAGTTCAGTTATTTCCACATGGGAGCCCAGATACTTGAAACACTGAACTTCCTCCAAGAGCTTTCCATTTAGGGGAACACTAATTTTGCTCTCATCGACAGTCCTCGAGCATCTCACCACTTTACTCCTACCCACGTTCACAGGAAGTTTCCTCCTCTCACATACACAACCAAACTCAGACACTAGCCTACGTAGCTTCTCCTCTGAATCCGCAACCAGGGCCGTATCATCAGCAAATAGCAACTGGCTCAACTGCCGACTTCGCCCATTCGCTTCCAACAGTTCCATGCCACGACCCAGCACACTCGCGTTCACCTCCTTGACCACTCGATCCATTTAGAGGTTGAACAGCCAGGGAGACGTCACGCAGCCTTGTCTCAGTCCCACTTTCACTGTGAACAAATCACTCGCCTCTATTCCCACTCAGACACATGCTCGGCTGCCAACATAGAAACTCTGCACCGCTTTCAACAGATGTGCGTCCACTCCATACGAACGCGACACACTCCACAGCGCTTCACTGTCAACCCTGTCGTATGCCTTCTCCAGATCCATGAAGGCGCAGAACACATCCTTCCCTTTGGCAAGGTTTCTCACAGACCTGTCTCACTGCAAAAATCTGATCGTCACTCCCTCTACCACTCCTAAAGCCACGCTGTTCCTCTCCAATTACGCAGCCCGTACAGGTTCTAATCCTTTTGATCAGCATTCTCCCTTACAACTTACCAACCACACTTAACAGATTGATACCTCTCGAGTTGCAGCATCCATTTTTATCTCCTTTGCCCTTATATAGCGGAACAATGCAGGCACTGCGCCACTCAATCGGTACCACGCCGCCTGCCACAAAACACAAGTTCAGTAACCTCACCAACCAATCGACAATCGTTACTACACCCATCTTCAGACACTCGGTAGCAACGCCATCCAAACCAGGGGCTTTCCCTGCTTTCATTCCGTCCACCGCCTCCTGCACCTCTTCCCTGGTAATGTCCGCCTCGAGTCTTTCTCCCAAAACTGTCATCCGAGCACTACCACCCACAGCAACAATGTCAGCCTCTCTTGTCATCCTCGACATTCAACAACTTATCAAAATACACGGCCCACCTTTCCGTACATCACCCACTTTCCAACAACCACTGGCCGTTTTCATCTTTCACCACTTCCTCCTTTTCGGTCTCTCCCTTTCTCTCCCTCTTCACCTTTCCAGAATATCTTTTTGTTCACCTCAAAATTTTGGCACAACCGCCCGCCTCACATTGCATCAGCATCCCTTTTGGCTCTCCTCACCACCCGCTTCATCTCGTTTCTCCCTTTTTTGTAGCTTTCATGACCACCACCGACTTCACATGCAACCACTCCTCAAACGCTCCTCTTTACCGTGTCACCGCCAGTTTGACCTACTCGATCCATCACTCGCAACCTTTCCTTCTGCACCCGCCCACACGGCACGCATCACACATCTTCTTCGCACATCTCAACAACGCATCCCTTGACGTCTCCCTTTCTTCCTCCTCATCTCTCAGGTCCAGTCCTCTCACGTTATATTCTTCCCTCACGCCTGCAGGAACTCCTCGGCTCTACTCCTCACATTCAGTCCACGCACTTTCACTACATCTCTTTCTCCTCCCACTCGTTTGTTGCCCTTCCACTTCTGCTCCACTCTTAATCTACCTTCCACCAGCAGATGGTCAGACACTCCTCCACCCCTCCCATATCAAACTGCCTCCCCACCACTCTCCTCGATATCAGCACACAATCCATCAGTGTCCTCTCCACCACTGCACCCCGGGCCATCCTTACCCATGTGTACTTCTGGATATCTCGCTTCTTGAACAAACTGTTCCCGACCACCAACTCCTGCTCCTTACAAAGACCTATCAGGTTTTCTCCACTGTCATTTCTACGGGGAACGCCATACGTTCTTGTCACATTTTTCACCACTACACCTCCGACCCTCGCAATAAGGCTACCCAGTACAACTACATGCAAATGACCTCCAAAACTCTCGATACACTCACTCAGGTCAGTCCAGAATTGCTCCCACTCCTCCTGCTGCCAGGTCTGTAAGCACTCACAAATGCCCATCTTGCTACGCCTAACTTAACTTTTACCCACATCAATCTTGAGGACACCTCCTTTCATTCGGTAGCGCTACGAGCCAACCGATCACTCAATATCAGGACCACACCATCTCGTTTCCAACCTTCCTCCACACCAGACTCACTTCCACTTACTGAACCAAACCAAACCCACATTCTCCCTTACCTTTCAATTTCGTCTCACTCAGCGCCAACACATCGAACTCCCTCCTCACAAAAATCTCGTCAATCTTTCTCCTCTTTACATCATTCGTACTACAGCCACGCACATTCAGCGACCCTAACAATAGGGTTCGGAGAAGCGTGAGCCTCTCCTCCTCCCCTGCTCCTCTTGCCGTCTTTGAGGAAGGGTTTTACAGAGAACGGAATTCCTAGCCCCTTTTAGTCGCCTTTTACGACACGCGGTGGATACGGTAGCAAGATTCTACACGCCCCAGCTACAAATTTCTTTAAGTTATTTATCTCATTTGCATCATCAGTCAAGTTCAAATTTCTTTCAACACACATAAATGCGCGCTTGCGCTCTCCATATATTCGGGTTCTAACTTTTCTTTTGAGTTAATAACAACAAAGTTGCGCTGTGTCTTCCATCCAACCCATTTTGGGACTCGTGCTTCTTCCATTTGTGGCCCCCTCATGCATGAGATTCCATACGCTTAGTGTAGATCTCATGCAAGGGATCCCAGTTTCCTGTCACTTCTTCATCATCCCCTTCAGGAGGTGTTGGACGCATTCTCTCCGGTACCTTGAGGATAACGCCAAATCCGCGGGGTTCAAGAGCTGGGCAGGTCGAGTGATAACGTTACTTGCTGTCCTTGAGGTGCACTGGAGGCCATATAGCCTCGGCATCATAGGAGTTCCTGTGGCACCCGTGCATATCTTAGACATTCGCCGTGCAATGGTCGTTCACTTTATGCCGTAGGAAGCACAATTCTTCTGATCTAATCAAAACAAATCGTATGTAACTTGATTCAGCATTGACTAAGGGTTTGACTTATGGTGCCAGAAGGCGCTTGACCGCCTCACCACTCTAATCTAAACCCTACTTCAAACTCATGCCTCTCATCAGTCGATTTGATGAAACATTTGACGCCTGTTATGGTGATTAACCTCTGCTCAGCTTTGTAGCCGGGGCGCTAGAATCTTGCTACCCTATCCACCGTGTGTCGTAGAAGGCGACTGAAAGGGCGCCCCGTAGCCAGGAGTAGAATCGTGCTACCGTAATCCCTGCGTGTCGTAAAAGGAGACTATAAGGGGCGGGCGAAGGGGCTAGGAATCCCTTTCTCTGTAAAACCCTTCCTCAAAGACAGCAAGACGAGCTGGGGGAGGAGAGGCTCACGCCTCTCCGAACCCTATTGTTAGGGTCTCTGAATGTGTGTGGCTGTAGTACGAATGATGTGAAGAGGAGGGAGATTGGGGAGATGATTTTGAAGAGGAAGTTTGACGTGTTGGCGCTGAGTGAGACGAAATTGAAAAGTCAAGGAGAATGTGAGTTTGGTGTGGTAAGTGAAAGAAAGTCTGGTGTGGAGAAAGGTTGGGCACGAGAAGGTGTGGTTTTGATTTTGAGTGATCGGTTGGCTAGTAGCGTTACAGACTGGAAAGAGGTGTCCTCAAAATTGATATGGGTGAAAGTTAAGTTGGACGTAGGAAGATGGGTATTTGTGAGTATATTTTCCAGGTAGCGAGTGGAATGAGAAGGAGGAGGAGCAATTCTGGACTGGGTGACCTTAATGCATGAGTTGGAGATACAGTGGTGGAAAATTTGATAGGAAGGTATGGATGGCGTTCCCGGTAGAAATGACTGTGGAGAAAACCTAATAGGTCTGTTTATGGAGCAGGAGCTGGTGGTCGGGAACAGTTTGTTCAAGAAGCGAGATATCCACGAGTACACATGGGTAAGGATGGCATGTGGGGCAGTGGTGGAGAAAGCGCTGATGGATTTTGTGCTGATATCGAGGAGAGTGGTGGGAAGGCTGTTGGATGTGCGGGTGTTGAGAGGGGAGGGTGGAGGAGTGTCTAACCGTCTGCTGATGGGAAGTAGATTAATAGTGGAGCAGAGGTGGAAGGGCAACAAAAGAGTGGGAGGAGGAAGAGAGGTAGTAAAAGTGAGTAAATTGAATGTGAGAAGTAGAGCCGAGGAGTTCCAGCATGCGCTGAGGGAAGAATATGACGACGTGAGAGGACAGGACCTGAGAGATGTGGAGAAAGAATTTGAACGTTAAGAGATGTGTGTGGTGCGCGCCGTGAGGGCGGGTGCAGAAGGTGAGGTTACTATTGTAGGAACGAGGAGGTTGAACTGGCGATGGCACGGAAAAGAGGAGCGTTCGAGAAGTGGTTGCAGTTGAGGTCGGTGGTAGCCTATAAAGGCCATAAAGAGAGAAAAAACAAGGTGAAGCGGGTGGTGAAGAAAGCCAAAAGGGACGCTGATGCCAGGTGGGGCAGATAATTGTGACAGAATTTTGAGGAGAACAACAACATGTTCTTGAAAGAAGTGAAGAGGGTGAAAAAGATAGACCGGAAAGAAGGAAGCGGTGAGAGATGAAAACGGCCAGTTGTTGTTGGAAAATGGTGATGAACGGAAGAGGCGGGCTGAGTATTTGTATGATTTGTTGAAAGTCGAGGACATGTGAAGAAGACTAAATTAGTGGAAAACTGAGGGAAGTCGCTAGTGAAGGAGGGGTGTATAGTGTTGGGTGCACTGAAAAGCGTAATGAGCTGCAGGACGTTGGGGATGGAAACAAAAAGTGGGCTGTATGAGGGTGTCATTGCGCCAGCTGTGCTGTACGGAGCTGAGACTTGGGGGTGAGAGCAGAGAAGAGAAGAAGGTTGAAAGTTTTCCAGATGACATGTTTGAAGAGCATGGCTAGAGTGTCGCTGAGAGACGGGTTCACTAACGACGTGGTTCGCATCAGAACGGGGATGGTGAATTAGTTGAAAGGACAGAGTCGATTCGCGTGTTCTGAGATGGTTCGGGCTCATGGTGAGAATGGATGAAGGGAGATTGGTGAAAAGGGTGATGAATGCGGAGGCGAGTGGTCGCAGGCCTAGAGGTAGACCGAAGTTTGGGTAGATGGATGGTGTGAAGCAGGCGTTAGGAAGGAGAGACGTGAGTGTGGAAGTAGCGAGAGAGCGTACACTGGGTAGGCGTGAGTGTAAAATTATAGTGAACGGATGAGTTTTGACGCTGCCCTGATGTGCTTTCCCGCCCTAGGCATATCATTGAAAGACCGAATGGTTGTGGGGGGGGGGCGGTCATCATAACGCGGCAGGAGTAAACAAGTCACGCTGCCGGACCCTGCTACCGACACTGATCTCGAACCGCACATATGACCTGGAAGGGGTGTTGCGGGGTCCCCGACCGGACTCTTTAGCGAAAAAAGAGCTAAGGTGTGCGAGTGAGTATATGAGAGTGTGAGGTGCTCCTTGCCGTCGGTCATCCCCCTTGCTGGGGGATTTCGGCCTATTGTCTGTATCTGTATGAAGATTACCACAATTTTTAAATACTCGCAATTGCTGTGTGAAGTGTAGCGTGCTGCCAACTGCTGCGTTATCAAAGCAGAATGCATGTTCAATGTTCTGTATATTACAATTTTGCACTCGTCTATCTACTGTTATCAGCTGTAGCCGTCCTGTTAACGTCCAAACATGCTGACTGGATTGCAACTTCTAACTGAATAATCAGTTCATTTCAATATTAGCTGTGCAATTTTTGCCGTCAATGTAAACTTTTCTGCATAACTATTTGAACCATCTTTCAGAAGCTGGCAATTTGGTGTACCAGCTGCCTGCTCATTTTATACCTCCTGCCGGAAGGCGGCGCACTTATCAAATGAGGCTACAAATCATTAACCGGTTCATGATAATGGGCCTAATCTCGAACAGATGAGCCCAACTTAGGGTTAAGCTTCCGGATACTTGTCATTTACACCTTCTGAAGGACAGGCCACTATTTTTCATCATCCGCATTTACTGATTATTCGAACCTTGTAGCTCTTATTGTTTCGATTAGGAGTTTCTTTCACCAAGATCAGCTGCCTATCAAGTTATTATTTATCATCATGTTTCGCGTGTTCTGAAATGGTTCGGGCACATGGAGACGATGTATGAAGGGAGATTGGTAAAAAGGGTGTTGAATGCGGAGGCGAGTAGTCGCAGGCCTTGAGGTAGACCGAATTTTGGGTGGATGGATGGTGTGAAGCGGGCGTTAGGAAGGAGAGACATGGTTGTGGAAGTAGCGAGAGAGCGTGCAATGAACAGGCGTGAGTGGAGAATGGTTGTGAATGGTTGATTTTGACGCTGCTCTGATGTGCTTTCTCGCCTTCGACATCCCGTTGTCGGGATGGTCGGGAGAAGGGGGGCGCCATTTTGACGTGGCGGGGGTAAACCAGTGAAAACTGTCAGTATCTGCTGCTGACAACGGATCCTCGGACCGCACTCGTGACCCAGAGTGTGTGTTGCGAGGTTACCGGCCGGACCCTTAGAACACAAACGGGCTAAGTTGCGTGAGGTGCGCCCTGCCGCCGGCCACCCCCTTTCTGGGGGGATGTGGCCTAGTGTCTGTATCTGTTTTCATCTATGTTCGGCTATATAGCCTCTTGTTTTGCTATCTAGCATCTTTCGATGTTCAAATAGATAGCTTCTTGTCGAGTTATATCGTCTTCAATTGTTTCAACCAATAATCAATGATTACCTACCTATTAAGTGACTCTTTACTCGAATGACGCTCCTACAAGGGCGGCGCTTACTTTCACTTGCAGGTGGTGATCGATGAGATCATGGAAGAGGCCAACCACTACAACCGCATCTACGTCGCCTCGGTGCATCAGGATCTTAGCGAAAACGACATCAAAAGCGTGTTTGAGGCTTTCGGCAAGATTCGTATGTGCCTCCTGACTCCGGCACCAACCCCCGGAAAGCACAAGGGGTACGGTTTCATCGAGTACGAGACGCCACAGTCAGCTCAAGAAGCCATCGCGTCCATGAATTTGTTCGATCTTGGCGGACAGTACCTGAGAGTGGGACGAGCTATCACTCCGCCTGGCTCCTTCTATGTGAGTAGCTTGCCGAGACGGCAGTGAGAGATCACTCAGTTAGACTCCTGTAATCCGAGTCGACTGACGAAGAAGGTCGACTGCATTAGCGAACAGGTCTAGTATACAAGGAAAAGGGCTGGAGTCAGGAAAGCGTAGATGACAATATTACTGGGAAGAATAGTGGCATTTGATGCTGCTTGTTGACACTGGTGATGAATTCTGAATTACCGATACAGACACTATGGCCAAATCGTCCAGTAAGGGGGGTGGCCGACAATGAAGCGCACCTCACACTCATCTCGTATACTCACACTCAAACAAACTTGGCTCTTTGGCGCTGAAAAGTCCGTTTGGAGACCCCGCAACACAATCTGGGTCAGGAATGTGGTCAGATGTCGGTGTCAGCAGCAAAGCCCGACAGTGTGACTGGTTTACCCCCGCCGCGTCATGATGACAAGAGCCTGCCTCTCAATACACGACCATTCCGTTTCTAAACGAGATGCCAAAGGCGCGAAAACATATCAGCGCAGCGTAAAAAAAATCGTCCACTCGCGCCTATTCATCGCACGCTCTCTCGCTACCTCCACATTCAATTTTTTCCTTCCTAACGCCTGCTTCACAACAGCCATACACACTTTCGTCTACCTCTGGGCGTACGTTCACTCGCCTCCGCCTTCATCACCCTTTTTATCAATCTCCCGTCATACATCCTCACCATGTGCACGAACTATCTCAGAACACGTGAGTCTTCTGTCCTCTGACTTCTTCACCATCCCCGTCCTAATTCGAACCATGTCGTTATAGATCCTGCCTCTCAGCGTCACCCCAGTACCGTATCATCCGCAAACGTATCCACAAGCAGTTGTTTTCTTCGCCCATTCGCACCGAACAGCTCTACGCCACGACCCATAACATTTGCGTTCACCTCCCTGACCACTCCACTCGTGTAGAGAAAGAACAACTAGGGAACCATAACGCAGCCTCGTCTCGGTTCCACTTTTACCGTGAACAGTTCTCACAGATACGTCTCACTGCCAAGAGGTGGTCGGCACACCCTTTACCACTCCTAAAGCCTCACTATTCCTCGCCTATGGACCATCTCTACTGTCTACTTCGCTTGATTAGCACTCTCCCGTACAACCTACCGACAACTCGAAACAAATCTATACTTTTGGAGTTACAGCGGTCATTTTTATCTTCTTAGATTTTATACAGCGTAACAATGCAGGCACTTGATAACTCACTCGTCACCATGCCCAACACAGAACACATGACATTTGGACTTGAAACATTTTTTTTTAAACTGCAATAATACAGTTGAAGAACTGCAACATTTTACAGAACACTGGTTGAAGTGATTTTAGTGTAGATATTTTTGCAACTACTTGTTGAGCATGCAACAACTTTGTAATGGCCACATATTCTCTTTGTTCCGTTTGGGTACCCAGACCGCTCCAGTTTTGCTTCCTCGTTTATGTTTGTAGTAATTTTGAAGATTTTTCGCTTATATAGCGGGTTGCAGCTAGCTGCCACTCGATAGTCTTTTTTTACCCACAGCGTCTATGGGTGGTCCTTTTTTTACTCATTTACGTCAGGAAGCTCGAACCAACAACCTCCAGCTCCCAATGAAAGTCAGTTGTGAAGAGAACCCGACACGCCACCCACTCGGCCACCGGTACCTTACTAATGTATCTGCTCTCGCCTTTTCCAGGGCCCTCTGCAAGCTCCCACTCAGATGCCTACGGCCGCAGCTGTTGCAGCCGCAGCGGCTACTGCAAAGATCCAGGCCATGGACGCCATAGCCACCAACATGGGCATTGTGAGCAACATCACTGCGGCACTGACCCAGCAGCAACAACAGCAGAGGGCGTCCTTAGCAGCAGCCTCAGGTTAGTGGAGATGAGGCGGTGTAGCGGCCGTGTAGGCAGCATGTAAGGAGTGCGTGTATAGCTGGGTATAAAACATGTGTAATTTCGATAAGACACTGGGATGGAAGTTCTTGTATGCTGCATTTAGCGCAGCTCTGGTTGGCTCCCTCAAGGTTCGCGAGGTTGCCCGTCGAGTGATGCTGATGGAACAACGCAGTAGTTGAAGAGGGAAAAACAGAGTTTGTTGGTAGGTGCGGTTCGTCTAAGAGATTGTGATATCAGTAATGCGTTATTTAAACGGGATTTTTTTTTCGGATTCGCTGGTTACCAGCTTCATGGGAAACAGGCTGAAGTAGATGCTGTGTGATTGGGATATCTCGTCTTAATGGCCTTGTAGCCGGGGCGCTAGAATCTTGTTATCGTCTCCACCGCGTGTCGTAGCAAGCGACTAAAAGAGCGTCCCGTAGCCCGGAGTAGAATCGTTACTACCGTAACCCCTGCGTGTCGTAAAAGGCGACTAAAAGGGGCTAGGAATCTCTCTGTAAAACCCTTCCTCAAAGACGGCAAGACGAGCGAGGGGAGGAGAAGCTCACGCCTCTCCGAACCCTATTGTCAGGGTCGCTGAATGTGCGCGGCTGTTGTACGAATGATCTAGAGAGGGAGATGGCGAGATATTTGTGAGGAGGAAGTTTGATGTGTTGGCGCTGAGTGAGACGAAATTGAAAGGTGAGGAGGAATGCGAGTTTGTTGTGGTAAGTTGAAGAAAGTCTGGTGAGGAGGAAGATGTGGCACGAGAAGGTGTGGTCTTGATATTGAGCGATCGGTTGGCTAGTAGCGTTACCGAGTGGAAGGTGGTGTCCTTAAGATTGATGTGGGTGAAAGTTAAGTTAGGCGTAAAAAGATGGGTATTTGTGAGTGCTTTTGGTCCTGGTAGCGGGAAGAGTGATGAAGAGAGGGACTAATTCTAGACTGACCTGAGCGAGTGTATTGAGAGTTTTAAAGGGCAATTCAATGTAGTTGTACTGAGTGACCTTAATGCGAGAGTTGGAGATGCAGTGGTGGAAAATGCGATAGGAAGGTATGACGTTTCCAGTAGAAATTACAGTGGAGAAAAACCTGATGGGTCTGTGTATGGAGCAGGAGTTGGTAGTCGGGAACAGTTTGTTCAAGAAGCGAGATATCCACAAGTACACATGGATAAGGATGGCCCGTGGTGCAGTGGTAGAGAGAGCGCTGATGGATTTTGGGCTGATATCAAGGAGAGTGGTAGGGAGGCTGCTGGATGTAGGGGTGTTGAGAGGGGAGGGTGGATAAGTGTGACCATCTGCTGGTGGAAGGTAGATTAAGAGTGGAGCAGAGGTAGGAGGGCAACAAAAGAGTGGGAGGAGGAAGAGAGGTAGTGAAAGTGAGTGAACTGAATGTGAGAAGCAGAGCTGAGCAGTTCAACAGGCGTTGAGAGAAGAATATGACTACGTGAGAGGACTGGACCTGAGAGATGTAGAGGAAGAAGGGGAAACGTTAAGAGATGCATTGCTGAGATGTACGAAGAATGTGTGTGGTGCGTGCCGTGTGGGCGGGTGCAGAAAGAAAGGTTGTGAGTGGTGGAACGAGGAGGTTAAACTGACGGCACGGAAAATAGTAGCGTTTGAGGAGTGGCTGAAGGTGAAGTCGGTGGTGGCATATGAAAGCTTTGAAGAAAGAGAGAAGAAACGAGGTGAAACTGGTGGTGAGGAGAGCCAAAAGGGACGCCGATGCCAGGTGGGGCAAACGGCTGTGCAAGAGTTTTGAGAACAAGAAGGTGTTCTGGAAACGGTGACGAGGGTGAGGAAGGGAAAGACCGGAAATGAGGAAGTGGTAAAAGATGAAAACGGCCAGTTGTTGTTGGAAAGTGGTGCTGTACGGAAGAGGTGGGCCGAGTATTTTGATGAGTTGTTGAATGTCGAGGATGACAGAGAGGCTGACATTGTTGCTGTGGGTGGTGGTGATCGGATGCCAGATTTAAGAGAGACTTGTAGCGGACATAACCAAGAAAGAGGTGCAGGAGTCAGTGGAGGTGATGAAAGCAGGGAAAACCCCTGGTTTGGATGGCGTTGCGAGTGCCTGAAGAAGGGTGGAGTAACGATTGTCGGATGGTTGGCGAGGTTACTGAACTTCTGTTTTGTGGCGGGCATGGTACCAATTAAGTGGCGCAGTGCCTGCATTGTTCCGCTGTATAAGGGCAAGGGAGAGGAAAAGTGAATGCTGCAACTCGAGAGGCATCAGTCCATTAAGTGTGGTAAGTAAGTTGTACGGGAGAGTGCTGATTAAAAGGATTAGAGACTACGGACTGCGCAATTAAGGAGGAACAGTGGTTCTAGGAATGGTAAAGGGTGCGCCGATCAGATTTTTGCAGCAAGACTGGTCTGTGAATAGTACCTTGCAAAGGGAAAGAACGTGTTCTGGGCTTTTATGGATCTGGAGAAGGCATACGACAGATTTGACAGGGAAGCACTGAGGAGGTATGCTGCGTTTGTATGGAGTGGGCGGACATTCGTTGAAAGCGGTGCAGAGTTTCTATGTTGGCAGCCGAGCATGTGGCTGAGTGGGAAGTGAGGTGAGTGATTGGTTCTCAGTGAAAGTGGGACTGAGACAAAGCTGCGTAATGTCCCCCTGGCTGTTCAATATCTATATGGATGGAGTGGTCAGGGAGGTGAATGCGAGTGTGCTGGTTTGTGGCTTGGAGCTGTTAGAAGCGAATGGGTGGAGCTGGCAGCTGAGCTAGTTGCTATTTACGGATGATACGGCCCTAGTGGCGGATTTAGAGGAGAAGCTATGTAGGCTAGTGTCTGAGTTTGGTAGAGTTTGTGAGAGGAGGAAGCTTCGAGTGATCGTGGGTAAAAGTCAAGTAATGAGATGCGAGCAGAATTAGTGTCCTCCTAAATGAAGATTTGTTGGAAGAAGTTTGGGGTTTTAAGTATCTAGACTCACATGTGGAGAAGACTGAATTAGTGGAAGCTGAGGTGAAGTCGCGAGTGAAGGAGGAGTGTAAAGTGTTAGGTGCACTGAAGAGCGTAATGAGCTGCAAGACGTTGGGGATTGAAGCCAAAAATTAGCCGTTTGAGGGTGTCGTTTTGCCAACTGTGCTGTACGGAGCTGAGACTTGGAGGCGAAGAGCAAAGGAGAGAAAAAAATTGAATGTTTTCGAGATGTTAGAGGAGCATGGCTGGAGTGTCGCTGTGAGACAGGTCCACTAACGACGTGGTTGCATCAGAACGGGCATGGTGAAGAAGTTAGAGGACAAAGTTGATTCGCGTTTTCTGAGATGGTTTGGGCACATGGTGAGGATGGATGAAGGGAGATTGGTGAAAAAGTGTTGAAGTCAGAGGCGATTGGACGTAGGCCTAGAGGGAGACCGAAGTTTGGGTGGATGGATGGATGGTGTGAAGCATGGGTTAGGAAAGAGAGACGTGAGTGTGGAGGTGGCGAGAGAGCGTGCACTGGATAGGCGTGAGTGGAGAATGATAGTGAACGGATGAGTTTTGACGCTGCCCTGATGTGCTTTCCCGCCCTAGGCATATCATTGAGAGACGGGATGGGCGGGGGTGGCCCGGTCATTACGAATAAGCATCACAACATAGTGAAACTTGATGACCAGTGCCTTGAATGTAACCGAAGAAAAAAGCAAATCGGTTACGGGACAACGCGCATGTAGTAATTTTAATTCGTCTACTTGTTGCCTGGCATTCTAAACTTCAACGTTCGACGTGAAAAATTTACGCGCTACTGATCCTTGACGAACGCATCTTAGACTTGTATTTGATCCACTGAGTTGATGCTACTTGAGTGGACGAGACTGTTTTCAGATCATTTGATATTTGTGGTTTGCTGTTGATAATTCGTTGAAACTCCAAACATTCTAACTATCATTTTAAAAATATACCGACAGTTTTTGGAGCTTACATTCGAGAATGTCACTTAAATGTTCCGGCGTTTTCTAGAGCTGATGTACTCGTAACATTCCTACCTGGTTTCTGATGGACGGTAGCCCCCTCATTGCCTTCTATAATTATTTTCTCCCCTCCTCGTTCAGGTGTCGGTGCCCTGCCGGGCAGTGCGGCCCTTGGAGGCTTCTCATCATTGTCAGCGGCCAGCACCAATCCCGGTCTGCCGCCCGTGGGCATGGTCAACTCATTTGGAGCCACCGCCACAACGGGACTCGGCTCTCTGGGAGCCCTCGGCGGCCTTGGCTTGAACGGAGGCATGGGTGCTTTGGGAGGTCTTGGCGGCTTGGGAGGAATGACGGGGTTGGGTGGCCTAGGAGGGATGAGCCCGGCTATTGCCATCCCTCCCCCAACGCTGCTCGGCTCGAGCGCTTCAACCGTGGCAGAGCAGACCCAACAACAGGTGCAGCAACAACAACAGTTACTACAGGAACAGCAGCTTCAATATCAGCAAGCCACTGCTTCCAGTACCAATATGGCACCTCCATGCCCCGTATCTTCTCATTCCTTTATTACCAATCAGCAACAGCTACAAAGCACCGTAGATCCCTCTGTTTACGGCACTGGCAGCGGTAGCGCTGAAGCGGCTGCGTCTGCGGCGGCTTCTTCCGCAGCTGCCGCTGCCGAGCAAGAAGAGCTACAGAAAAAGTTGCTTGAAGACAACGAGCCTCAGACCCTTCGCCAGCAAGAGAACATGAGCATCAAAGGCCAAAGCGCCCGCCACCTTGTCATGCAGAAGCTGATGCGCAAGAGCGAAAGTACAGTCATCATCCTGCGCAACATGGTGAGCATAGAAGATGTCGATGAGGTACTGCAGGAAGAAATCACCGAGGAGTGCAGCCGATACGGTGCCGTGGAGCACGTAATAATCTACCAAGAGAAGCAAAGTGAAGAGGACGATGCCGAGGTGATCGTTAAAATCTTTGTGGAGTTCTCGAAGGTTCAGGAAGCTGAGGCGGCGCG